>OMKZ01054763.1:4207-28337 GCA_900302535.1 Neoniphon sammara | reverse complement strand
AGAGAGAGAGAGAGAGAGAGAGAGAGAGAGAGAGAGAGAGATTTACACCAATAACCCCCCTGTCTGTTACTAGCGTTCCCTGTCTCCAAACCGTACTGGCGTTATATCACAATAGATTTGGGAAATCGACAGCGGGGCATAAACTGCCCCCGGATGTCACTCAGGATCTGAGTCACTATAACGCCGCCCTCCCGAGGTCCGGCTCCGGGCGGAACAGGGAGTAAATGTGCGTTAAATAGCATTAGAAGAGCTGCGAGGTATAGTGAACACACACAGGTAACTTCCAACAGAGACACGGTAATCAATAGTAATCAATAGTATCTGAACTATGAACTTAACAAGTTAGTGAGAAAAGGTTGTTTTTTTTCCCCAAAAGAAAAACAAGCTTCATAAATAGAATTAATACTAGGACTCACCACATTAGTGAGAAAATCTCCGTCGCTGAGTTCCTCCAGGTCCAACAGGTTGGTCCCTCCAGAAGGATAGAGTTTCTCTGCTGTTAAAGTGTCAAGAATGGACTCCATCAATACTGATCTGTCTGTCTTTTTATCTGCCTGCCTGTATCTACCGCTTTCCACACGGATGGACTGTTTAGATTAAGTGGTGGAAAGCACAGAGGTCCAAAGCTCAGAAAATAACTAATTAAATGAAGCAGCTGGTACTGTGCTGTACTAAAACGAGTTAGTGTTATTCACCGACAGCTCAGTCTTACTGAATTCGGTCTGAGTCCAGCTGCTCGTTTCCTCCGATGGTAATGTTTAAAATGCCAAAAATGCACATTATTTTCCTGCTGCAGCGGAGACGCTAATTTCCAGCTGTTAGTGGCCTCTCTCTCTCCTCTTTCTCGCTCGCGCTGCCATTGTTTCATGAATATTCAATATAGCCGCGCCTCTTAGCCCTGACGTGAAATGACGAGCACGCCTGACCACAACAGTCTGAGATTATCAGGAATAATGGTTAAGTGTTACTTTAAGGGGGGAAAAAAATAAAATAAAAAAATCTAACCGTGGAAGTCTAAAGGGGATTACATAAAAATGATACTTTGAACTTAACTTGTAATCCCACAATAGTATAATAATTTCTCAGCAGTGTATAAATTTTGTGTGTAAAACCGAAAATGATTTGAAATTTGAAAATGACATTTTGGCAAATTTTTTGACAAATGGCATTTGACATTTCATTTTCAAAGACCAGTATAGTGGTCAATTTTCAAATAATTCAAACCTGAAAATGAGAAAAAATTAGGCTACGCGTATTTGCAACTGCATTAAACATCAATTTTTCAAATCTTGCTGATCTGATCAACTACTTTTACTTCTTCAGTTTCAGCAGTCACTCTGCAGTCCTCCAGCTGTTACAGACGCATGTGGAATGGATTACACTGCATCACAGACAATAAAAGGAAAAACAGGGACATTGTTCAGCCCACTGCATTGCTCCTGGACTAGCTCAATACCTTTTATGCTCAGTTCGATGCGGACAACACAGCGCCTGCCATGAGTCCACATGTTGTCAGGGAGGCTGCCACACTGACCCTAGAAACAGCCATCGTGAGACAGACCTTCAAAAGGGTCAACCTCTACAAAGCTCCAGGGCCGGATTATATCCTTGGCCAGGCTAGGATACCATAGGATACAAGGCAACATCTTCAACCTCTCCCTGAGTCAGTCCGAGGTCCCTACCCCCTTCAAGGCATCCACCATCGTTCCTGTCCCCAAGAAACCAGTGGTCTCCTGTTCCTACTGCACTGACATCAGTCATCATGAAGTACTTTGAGCGATTAGTCAAAACCCACATCTGTTCCTCCCTTCCTGACACCCTTGACCCTCTTCAGTTTGCATACAGAACAAACAGGGTCACAGATGATGCCATTGCCTAGGTGACACACACTGCACTTACACACCTGGACAAAGGGAATACATATGTGAGAATGCGTTTCATTGATTACAGCTTGCCATTCAACAATATCATTCCCTCAAAACTCGTCTCTAAGTTTGTTGATCTTGGACTGGAGGCCTAAATCTGCAGCTGGATATTTGACTTCCTGACGGGCAGACCCCATGTGGTGAAAATTGACAGCCACACATCCTCCTCACTGATCCTCAATACGGGTGCACCACAGGGCTGTGTGCTCAGCCCCCTTCGGTACTCACTGTTCACTTAGAACTGTGTTGCCAAGCACAGCTTTAATGTTATCATTAAGTTAGCTGACAACACAACCATCCTGGGTCTAATTATGGACAACGATGAGATGACCTACAGGAAGAAGGTGAAGGCACTAACCAGCTGGTGCCAAGATAACAACCTCTCTCTCAATATCAGTAAAACTAAAGAGATGATCGTGGACTACAGGAGACAGCAGGAAGGTGGACACCTCTCCATCAACACTGGTGATGGTGAGGTTGAAAGGGTAAGCAGCTTCAAGTTCCTCAGTGTGGCTATCACCAAGGACCTCTCCTGGACACTAACCACGGACCTTGGTCAGGAAAGCTCACCAGCAGCTCTGTTTCCCGAGGAGACAGAGGAAGTTTGGCATGAACGCCAACATCCTCACGAACTTCTACTGATACACCATCAAGAGCTTGCTGACGGGCTACATCAGGGTCTGGTATGGGAACTGTTCTGCCCATAGCCAAACTCATGATAGAAAGTGGTGAAAGCAGCATCACTGACAACAGACTCCCTGCCATTCAGGACATCTTCAACCAGCGGTGCCAGTGGAAGGCACACAGTATCATCAGGGACCGCAGCCATCCAGTACACAGACTGTTCTCTTTGTTACCATCTGGCAGACAATACAGAAGCATGACTGCACATGCCACCAGACCCAAGGACAGTTTTTACCACCAGGCCATCAGGCTTCTGAACTCCTAAATCAAATAACCTAACATCGCATATCTGCTTAACTGCTTGTCTGCACTGTATCACAGAGAAATGCACTATCTTTATATAGAAATTCACTATCAACAATGACTGCTACTATTTAACCAGGACTGCTACACACCCAATTTGAAATACTGTTGCAAAACTGTCTGCACTGTTTACTTACGAATGAACTGTTTACATAAAATGCACTATCAACCATGGCTGCTGCTATTTAACCAGGACTGCTACATACCAAAAGTGCAATGCTGTTGTATACACTTGTCACTTTTACCAAATTCCTCATTTCATATATCTATATAGTGTTATATTTTATTTATATCTCATTCCATTTGTATGTATTTATTTTTCATCTTATATTTTATATTTCATACAACTAGTGCTCTTACTGCTGAGCTGACCTGTTTTCTTGTCCAACACAGTTGATTGTACCGTTGATCCTGTGTTAACTTAACCTAGATATGACCAGGCCCACACAGAATGTGCGCACGCAGAACTCTGACTCTGACCAGAATTGCACAGAAATTCAGCAGAATTAAAAGTAGACATGTTGTAAGCAGATCTTTCCCTTTCCCACATGAGTTCTCTCTGCGGTGCGTTTGCAGGACCAGGGGGAAGACGTTTTAATATGTGATTTTGTACTAGAGGTGCAATAATTTGTGCTTATGTGTTTTGGGGAGTTAGGGGTTTCTCACAGCATATGCGCAAATATATTTCATAAATTATGTGCAGATTTTGTCCTTGAAACAGATTTTTATTTATCAAGTTTGAACTCGTTTTCTGAAATTCTCTTTAAGGTTCTCTATACAAAACACATTGATTGCAGATAAAGAATACTTTCAGGCAAACAATTAGAGACACCTGACTGGTTAAGACAGGCAATAAATCACAATAAGAAAGGCAGCAATGAGCCCATAGGCCTGACGCGTAAGTTGGTTTACTGCGGGTGCTGTCAGTGATCTCGGTCATAAAAAAAGAACGTTGTATGCAATTATCCAGATTTGCAACTGCAGTTTTGTCAAGGAATAAATGTTGCATTTAATTCATGTTATTTCATGAGAAGAATAATTGAGGTGTTGATATAGTAACTACAGGTGATATAGGCTAGACACATTTTCTGCACGTTTCCAAGGCTTGTGCGTTCAATTTTCTGTGATGCATTCAGGTTCTGGACCTGATTACGCTAACTACGGTAAAGCATGGTGTAAAAAATTTTGTTATTCCTCATTGTCAACACATCCTATGTAAAGAGTGAAACTTACAGTGCATGTCTGCTTCTCAGAAGTAGGTTGATATAGCCAAACACCAGAAATATCTTGGAACAGCGATCACATTTGCAATCCTGGTCACTTCATGAGTTGTTCTTGGATAAAAATAGAGGGGAGGTCTGTATTTGTGAGCTGTGATCTGTGACCTGTGGAGAGGAACTATATCTGATGTTCGGCTACATTGATGTATTTAGTAGCAGGAATATGCATTGTATGTTTTGGTCTTTAAATAAGCTATGCTGACTATAAGAAGAAAAACTTAAATAACACCAGCCTTATCCTTTAACACATTTAAGGTAGCTATTAAATATTGCATTTAAATGACTGATATTAAAGTTTTAAATTTTTAAAAAATCACTCCGCAGAATTCCACAGATTTTCCTTTTCAATCACAGCAGAAAACCCCTGCAAAAACCGCAGATTCCATCTGGGTTTGGACATCAGGAATATCTCTGCCTAAGAGACCTTAATTGAAACTGACAATAAACATACAGCCCTGTTAATTAAGCAACCAACAAACAGAAATAACTTATTCAGAATCAGCTGATGGCACACAATCAAAACAAAATGCAACAAAACTGCTAAGAGGAGGCTGATATGCTCATTCTTTATTGATTAAAAATAATCAAGAGAAACATGCTTTGAACTCCAAAACCATCAAACATAGAGCAAATGAAAGAATGAAAAACTGAAAACAAGTGGAAAATTCAAATATATTACAGCTTTGAGTTATTGCCTAGACAATGGCACCAAATACTGCAATTTTGGAACATGGAGTAACACTGGGCTAATGACTTTATCGCTTCCCTTTGAGGAGAACACAGCGTGAACACGCCTGTTTGTCTTTATTTCAGATATCTTCATGTGTAACACAGAACTACATTTCAAAGACACTGAGAATCTTAATCAAAATCTCAACATTGTCTCAACAAAAGGACTTGGTCATTTTCAGTTTAAGGCTAGCGTAAAATTTAACATTTGAAGTATGTCAAAATACAAAGATTTCCCCTCCTTTACATTTTATCTGCAAGTAACAAAATGCATTTCTAATAGGCATCTGGAAGGGTATGACATTTTCACATCACAACACCAAATTAAACAGTAAAACCTGCTGGCATTTTAGGTCTAAATATTCTAGCAGAGAATTAAGTGAACCTCCCAGGGAGGCCAGTGCCAACTGTGAGATGCACATTCATCATTAAACCATGTCATTAATGCACATATCCAGAGTGTGGTTGAAAGGATGGCACACAGAATGTGACATCTATGTTGATAAAGCCTTCTCCATCCCAGTGAAAATGACAAAATGTGTAGAATCATAACATTTGAGAACCGAAGGACATAAAATCATTTCAAATGCAGAAACAATGGAAAAAGTAACAGAGGAGCTGTATGACTGGAGAAGTGGGTTGAAAGAACGACTATAAGTATAGCCTCCATTTCTGTTATTAAGAGTGGGAGACAAAAGGCTGTATTCCTTTCATGTTGTTTCTGCTCAAACTTAAGGAAATTTAAGGTGGACAGGCCTTAAGCAGCACATCTGGACATCTGTGGCTCCCATTGCAAAATATATTCAAACTTTTTGAAGGCAAAAAGTAAAAAGCTGAGAATTTTATGAGTGGCATGTAAATAAGCCACATACATGAAAGTATGAACTGCAAAACAAGGGAATTCAAAAGCTAAACTTGCAATGGTGTCCTTTGCCAGCCTGTTCCTTCACACAGCGCTACAATCCACGATCGTGTCATAGGACAGAAAAAGGCCAATAGTGAAACACCCAGTATAAAAACAAATCAAAGCCAAATGTCATTATTTACATACTAGAAGTTAAATCAAGTACTTCTTTTTCATCCACATAAGCAAATATGCACTTAAGTCTTCTAAGAATTTGAAAAACTGATTCCAAACAAAGATACGGCCTAATATACAGACACACAGACACACATTTTCTCATACGACACTTGTGGCTTCAGTTACGTTGCTGTAAAACTTTTTAATTTACAACCTTTTAAATGTGTACTTATACTGAGAAAATGTTATAAATGTTGCAGTATATAAAATCAAAATCTGAAGCTTTCCTAAAAACAGAAAACGCGTGAAAAGAGGCGAATGTGATTTGCTATGTCGATCTACGGCAGGTCGAGGGCATCCCAATGTGACAAATTGGCGCACATTACAAGAGTAAAATACAATAAAATGTCAATATCAGCTTAATGTCATTTGGAGATACTCTGCTCATATTGCTGAAAGTGTTAACACTTAGGATTATTACTGCTGGGAGTGTTTAGACCATTATGAAATCTCTCTTCTGCCATCTGAGAAGCGGGCCGGATCACATCGACATTACTTTGTGCGAGTTCGTTTTCCGGTGGGTAAGGAAGTGTCTGACATTGTGACGGGCTCGCTCAGGAATTTGCCCCTAACCCTTCCAAAAACAAAAGTAAAAAGTTTAACATTAGTAATTGAAACCACATTTGTACACTTCAGACAACATATGCTCCATATTGTAACTGGGGACCTCCCCAAAACGTGCATTCAGTAGTTCTGATGAATATAAGGCATTGTTACACTTATCAGGATTCAAGGGCGTTAGTCCAGATTGTGCAAATGCATCACATATTACAGAAAAAAAAGAATAACAGAGAACATAATGGTAAAGAAAAACTGTTTCTTGTAGATACTTGCATCCTTCTACATATACACTGTAAACGTTTTTGAGTGATTCTTACACTGTACTTTCTGATATTTCAGCCAACCACCTGATTCAACGAGGCGGCGTTGTGTAATCCTATGGGTGACAAAACGGTACTGTTTTCTTTGGCAGTAGTGGTTTCTTTACAGCCATAGAAAGAAAAAAAATGCATTTAAACTTTTTTTTTTTTTTAATTTTCACATTTTTAGGCAAGTCACGGTCCCAGGTAGAACAACAGTTTAACTAATGCTGAGCTGAGCAAAGCCCATCAATTTGACGTCGTCTGGTATTTCAGATCCCTCCACTCCAGAAGCCTAGGAAGATAACAGGGAATATAAAGTGAGCTTCGGACATATTTTAACAGTGACACATTGCAATATTTTCACTCCGTACTTTTTTTGAATGTTATTTTTTAAATTACAGACAGCTTTACTTTCAGGTTCAAGTTTATTCAAAGCTCTTAATCACTATGTCAGAGGGCTTTACAGGCCTCAGTACACTGAAAACAAAACAACACCCCCTGACCTAAACCCTCAGGCAAGAAAACACTTTTCCCATTAAAGAAACACAATAAAGCACAGAAGATACATGACTAAGTAAATAAAGGATGTGAGAAATAAATAAGTCAATTTTCACAGCCTTGAGTGGCGGTAAAGTCTGTACACATTTCTAAAATCACAGTCTGAAACTTAATACCCTGACACGTGTCTTTTGAGACAGCTGATCACCTAACTGCTTTCCATCCCGCATTAAAAAGACTCGAGGAGGAGTGCAGATAATGGCTAAATATTATGAAATAAAATATGTAGGCTGATATTTGATACAATTTTCAGTCACTTTCTACTTTCTAACATTGTTACATATAATAGATTGTCATTTAGTTATTAGTTATGCTGATATTAGTAGAGACCTAAGTGAAGAATGTTACACTCACCAGCTTGAAAGTGACATTTTTATTGGCTTGAGGCTCATCAACTATTTTCTGCAAATTAGCAGCAACTAAAAAGAGACAGAGAGCAGTGTTTAATTCTAATGCAAACAAAAGATCTTGAACTATTAATCACACAGTATCTACCATTTTTTTGATCCCAACATAAACATCTCCTGTTGCATGTCCATAAAGAGAAGAATATGTGAAACACATGCTGGGTGTGTACTGACCTTTTTCACAGCTGCCATTTTTGACATGAAATAGTAGGTGAACACAGGTGTTACTAATCACATTAATTAGGGCTGAGTTCTATTTAGATACAGAACCTTAATTGATGTGATTAGGAACACCTGTGTTTACCTACTCTTACATGTCAAAATGGCTGCTGTGAAAAGGCCTACTGCTCTGTGATGGGCTCTTAAAGTATGTGGGATAATAAAATTTTGATGTTCAGGCGCCTGCAAGCTAAAAAGAAAATAAAGTGTTCGTGCACAGTTGAATGTGTTTATTAGTGCTGTAGTCAAAAACCACCTAACCTGAGACCAAGATCAACACCAGAGCCAATCAAGTCTGAGTCAAGACTAAGACTTTAATGGGGGTCAAGACCAAGTCAAGAACAAGATGAAAGGGTGTTGAGAGCCGACGGAAAACTGAGTCCAATTACTACTATAGACATAGACTTTACAAGATAGATAGTGTTGTCTATGGAGCATTGAATGCTTGAGGAAAAAGGGAAGAATAAAATTCAGCCTATCATCATTCAGTAGTCAGGGAACCAGAAAGCTTAGAAGCAATAAATGAAGAGATACTATATGGATTTTCTGTTTCTGTACACATGCACCCACAAGGTAAAATAGTATGTCTGCAGAGCCACCAGTGGTGTTCATTACATAATTACAAATTATGTAAAGGCCTTTGTACGCATGAATGAAGAGTGTAACATAATGTATTATACTGTATATATTATAAAACGTCTTGATTGTGCTCTAGTCTGGTCTTAAAATCATGAGTCTGCTCTGCGTTATCTGAAACCGCATCAAGACAGAGTTAAATTGCAGGCCATTCTGAAATAAAAACTCACAATGTGATCTCATGTACAACACTAGTGTCTATCACTGACCTATAACTAAGTCCCTCCCGTCCACCAGGCCTGCAGACACTAGTTCCTGGGAAACACCATCTGCTGTGTCTGAAGAAAAAACACACAAGAGACACACCAAGAAAAGTGGGTCAGGATGGTGTATTTTTAAACCGGCACGATAAAGGTTATGTAAAAACATACAAAACACAATGCAACTTTGGACTCCATGTTCATGAATCAATCACAGACATATGAAGCTGCACAAGCTTCACCAACAGGCCAACAGAGTTTTGGTAACTTTTGACCAGAGACACTGGGTCAGCTGAGGAGAATCAGTGGCACAGATGTGAGCAGGGTTGGATTAGAACAAATACATTTGTCAGTAGGTGTGGTAGGAGCTGATGTCAGTCCTGGCCAATCAAATCAGCTCTTCTGATTCCCCTTAAAAGCACCTATCACGCTATACCAGTTCTGTAAGCACATAGGCACAGGAGTTCGTATATTTATTTTGCAAGAGCATGGTGCTGATTTCACAAGAACTGATCTCGGAAACTCTTGAATTTGCTCCATATCCCTTAAATTAGAGGCTGCAGCTGGAACAATGTACCTGTCCTGCTGCCTTCAGGTGACTACAGGAATTAATTGAACTGAAAATGAAAACCCTCATAATTTTACACGTGCAAAGTCACTGAGCTTGTTCTATGCTGTCATGAAATAGAGCCCTGTGGTTTAATAATTTCACCACCCTGGTCACTTGTGCAAATGCCGATTCAGCTGGGTTTCCTGACACAACACGTGATCTCTCAAGACAAGATTCCTTTGGGTAATAATGCACAATATATACACGTTAGATTTTGAATGTTTAAAGACAATCTTTGAGAAGAAATGTCAGATCTCACTTACCTCTCCCTGGCATAAATTCGAAGCGGATGTCATTTAGCTCCTTCTTTAAATTTCTTGGGAGCAGAAGCAAAAAGAAGAGTTACGTTAGTCATGTGATGTGTATAAGCCTTATTCCTTATTTTATGAATGGAATTGCCAACAAACTACAAATAACAATACATTAGTAGAAACTAGACAAAACTGTACAGATATGAGGTGCATAGAAATGCTCATCTCCTTAACTGACAACTAACCATGCTTTGCACTACAATGCATACTAAATGTTTACACTGCCTCTTCCTCTCTATCTGAACTGTCAGGAATAGATGTTGCTGCTTTGCAAAAAATGCCCAAGTGATTACATACAAGCAGGAAGCTGCTGTTTTTATGCACCTGATTTATTGAATTTATGTGATAATGGGGAAACTCACCTTAACCTTAATACCAAACTGATGGGAGCCTTAACAGCATCACTTGCAGCAACTGGGGCCTGTTCAAAACACATAGAAACTATGAATGAGTAGAATAAATGCTAAAACCATAAACAATAAATGAGCCTAGAAAGCTCCAAGAAGGTAAAAAAGGAAATGCAGAAAAATGTGTGTCCAATGCATCGGTGCTTTAGAGATGTGAAAGAACTTCGCTGCTTGAACAGCTTATTTTTTTAAATGTGAACTACAGCTGGAGTGGCGAGTTGAAGGCAGACTGACCTGTGCGGGAGCAGCAGCAGCAGCAGCGGGTAAGCCTGGCGTGGGAGCTGCAGCCGGGGCAGCAGATTGAGCATTGACTGGTGCGGGCTGCACAGGAACCTGGCCTGCCGCCTGAGGTAGTTCTGCCTGACCTGTGGTCATGGCCCGGAGTTGACTACTTAAAGGCTCTGACGTCTGGAAAACCTGAAGAGTGAATTCCATCACAATCCATAATCTGCTCTCATAGCCCTTCATTTATCAGTCCATCTGTGCTGACATAAGGCCTTCAGCATCGTGTCTTGGTGTCAGACAACTGGCGCGCTTCATACGCTACTCTGTGTTCAAGTGGTACAAATTAACAGTTCGAATGGCCACAAAAGTCCGTTTTTCATTTGCAAACCTTACATGTGACTGTTCACTCACTGTGAAAAAAGTATAAAAATGTAAAACATGAATGGCAATCTCAATATTTAATGCGTTAAAAAGCAACTGGCCTTCCTCCTTGGGCACATAAAAACATGTTTGTGAAGGAAGAAAGTTACTGAAAAGCTTGATTTTGTTCTCAGAATGAACTTAGTACTAAATTATTAACTGCAACATTTGTAAGCCAAGAAATAGCACGGTTACAGACACATTTTGCAAGTTTGTACTGCATCTAGCATGTGTGATCTAAGTGGTTATTACTGCTCAAATGTGACTTGTCTGATCAGCCAGAAGAAAAATAAAAACTAAAGCAGTGTCATACTGAGACTAAGCACAATTTAACTCGACTTTTAGGACAAAGTTAAGCTGATGAATGACTCGGGATGCAAGTGAATAAATAACAGTGAATATTCTGGTTTCTGATTTCCCTCTTGCTGTTTGTTATTTTTATTATCAGCTGCAGAAAGGAAGTGGACTCTGACCCTTCGATGTACTGTCTCACAAGATTCAAATTCTGATGTCATTCATCTGTCAGCAAACATGGAGTACATTCTTTGCTAGATTGCTAATTCAGGGAGAAGTATATTTTATGCTCTTTCTAAAAGTACAAGGGTTGCTCATAATGCCTTTAAAATATGATCTCTTTAAATGTGATAGCTTGGTAAGCTACAAAGGTGAGGAGTAAATGCATTAAATCCTAACATGGACTTTATAAAGAACTACAACAACAGATATCTCTCTATGTAGTGATTATATTAAAAACCTTAAACCTTTTCTAAAATCACCTTTTTGCAAGTTAATCAGGTGTTAAAACTATAACCTACAAAATCTGAGATATGCTAATACATGTATTAAAAACTGAGAGTGCTTCACTTGGACCACTAACATATTTTATGAATTCCATATAAAAGCAAATTTAGACTGCAATGACTTTTTATTTTAACGATTTTATTACATTCAATTCAAAGTTTATCACACCATGAACACTGAGGCACATAAAAACTGCACCATCACAAGTCAATATATAACTGCTGTAGAAACTATATCACAGCTGCAGTAAATAAATAACTTTTCATCCTCACCTCTGAGTTCTGTGATCCCTCTTTCACTCTTGGGGACTACAAAAAAAAAACAGATGAAAGAAGGTAATGCTCAGAATATGATGCCTACAGCAAAAAAACAATAACTACATGTGCAGGTGCAAAGGACATACAGAGTGACTCAAATGTATGACAGTCTAAACAGGCTCACTCGTTTACTTTCCTCATTTATCTCTGCACCTGATTTATGATTATGTCCATTCAAGTGAATATTATTATCAATACGGTGGGGAGAAAATCACCTCATAATCCTGAAATTAAAACAGACTGCAGGTAGAATTTTGCATTTGTCAAACTGTCCTTTAGTTAAAGGTGTTTGAGATAACTGAGTTATAAACGAGTGAAAACAGAGAATGATGTGTTTTCTCTAGTTTTAGTTTTGAAAAGCTGAGAAGCAGAATCAGGGAAGACAAAATCAAAAAGCATTCACACTGTTACACGGTCAAAGCGTTAGATTGCTTGGCGGCAACGTAAAGTACAAACTGACTCCCAGGGATGCGGAGACAGACGGAAGCCCAGCAGGGTCAAAATGAAGACAGACTGACTTGACTGAGAGGACATGTGGTGTCTGACATCACATCAGCCCAGGAATCTGGTCTCTGGTTCAGACGGGGCTGCTGGGAGGTCAGACTGTTTCTAAGGACACTGTATTCGTCTTTATAGCAGAGAAAGACATTACACAGGTATGTATAAGGCTCAGTCAGCGCCTCATCTAATCATGCAGTTACGCTCCAAGTAAAATAATTATAATTTCATATTCAATAATTATAATTTCATGCCAAAACCAAATTGCATTGCTTGAGAAATGAGTCACTGAATTATTGACAATCAGCTCATGTGGAAATGCATCTCTTTAAGTCTCCCAAAGTGTCTTAAGTTCAGTTTGCCATTATAAAAGTAGCCAAACAAAACAGCATGACAGCATCCGAGATAAAAATTTGAGTTCCTTGCTGGGTATTAATCTGCAAATTGAAGATCACTTACAGGGTTGATAAGTAATCTGCCTTGTATTGATTAAATTTGATTTGGTCAGTACAAATAAAATAGTGATTTAGAAATAGAAAAAGAAATGGAAATACAGATGGCTTCCAGGAAAGATAACTCTCATTTATTCATATCTCTCTAAGTGAACTGTTTATACTAATCTCAATATTTTGCCTTTTACAAGTCCCCAAAAATTGTGATATCGGCTGCTTTACTGTTCTCGTTGTAATTTTGTAACAGAAAAACAAATGACAGAATTAGTCTAAATGTTCTGCAAAGTAGATATATGTATTTGCTATGCCCAGTCTACCATATAAACTGTGCAACAGTCAGTGAAACGTACACACATGCTCTCTTGAGATTTTGTGCAAAATGTCTCACTGGCTGGCTATCACGTGTATTGATTGATAGTTTCCTGAAAAGGTTAACTCCTTGGGTCAAATTCCACTTCCATGTAATATATAGAGTGCAGATGTCTACAAAGAAATAACGATGTGAACCTTTTCCTTCAATAAAGCGGTTGCATAACCTGTGCTGATGATGCATCTGATAAGTTACACGAAAGTTATGTAACTCCCGAACAAAGTCATTACTGTCATCTCTGGAGGACTGGCGTTTATCTGCACGCTCCTCTGATTCGCTCCACGAAGTTAAGAAAGAAAGTTTATTATTTTTGAAGCTAACTGAAAACAGTTTTCAAATAACTGTACACAAGCTTGGCACTGGCCACTTTCTGCCAAGTGTACAGTCTAAACACAAAGTCCTCACTCTGTCAGAGGAGGTTATCTGCTCTGCCCTGCCCTTTTCTCTACCTTCTCGTCACCTTTCCTGCTCAAACTTTCACGTGCTCCCTATCTGTCTGTGTGCAGAGAGAGTCCTTCCTTGTTAGGGGAGAGCCATCTGTATTGTGGTGGCAAAAGGACAACCCTGGACGCAGGCAGCTCGAGCGGGTAGGAGAAGCGCACTTGTCGCCTGGGAGCGCTAACAGGCTTCAGCTGCTGCTCCTTCGCCATCAGACAGAACATACACACACAGGGGACACTCAGTGGAGAAACAATGGACAAACATGCTACAGCATAGACATGAGAATGACAATTCAAAAAGATACAGTGATGAAAAGGCAAGACTTTGCTAATGACATGTTTTACAGAAGTGTCTGTGTATTTATGTGTCAGGGGGCAAAGATCTGGGATGGTTCAGCTCACCCTTAAGGCGGCAACAGCTGCTTTGCCTTCTTCACTCTCCTCATCCAGCTCATCATCGCTCCACTCCCATTCACCGTCCTCTGTTTTATGCAGCCGGCCACTAGAACCTGGCACGCGACGTACCTGATATGCAACCACACACAAAAGAGTTCATCATATCAGCAATAAACCAAAAAAAAGTAGTTTTCAGTTTATATAATCAAAGCCAAGTGATGGCATAAACATCAAATTTGACTCATTCTCACCTTTTTCGACCTCTCTGTTATTGTGGGCGCTCTTTGAAGTAATTTCTCTTGTAAATACTCGTTGTTCTGTCATAAGGAGGAAGAAATGAAGGGCTTAAATCCAAAATGCTTTATATTTGTTTTGAAAATTATATGACACCTGAAATGAAATCAATATTGCAATAACCACAGATGTTTTTGTTTTTCCTCAAAAACGATTCAGTGACTCAGATGACTCAGTAACCCATAATGTGCTTTACATTCATGCCAGCAATCCTACTATAAGAGTCAGTGTGATAAAGCACTAGAAGATAAACTAATAAACAAAACAAGCTAAACACACAAAGAGATAGTAACAATCAGCTATCATAATGCATGTGATGGCCTCAAGTTCCCTTTGCAGGCCAAACAGAGATGGCCTGAAATGCCTCCTGTTCTAAAATGCTGACAAAGCTCGCCCTCTACTGTACACATGCAGTACTGCACTTCTCCTGCTGACCCGGGTCACATGCAGCAAACCAGGTTGGATTTGGGCCGTGTGACGTGCTGAGCCAGCACTCTAGTTGTTCCAGCTGCTCGTGTACTGGTCGGCCGGAAGCTGGAGTTAGACTGCTTATCCCTGCCTTTGTTAGAAACAGCAATCCGTGGCTAGTAATGAGAGGAATGCTGCAATGACCTCAGCTTCGGTCGGACACACTAACCAACTGATCCAAGTGAGAACTAGCCTGACACAAACAAACACCTCAGGGTTGTGTTCAACAATCACGCTGACTCAGTGTTAACAAACCTGAGACATAATATCTTTAATTGCAATATTTTTTTTCTCTATTTCCCATACTAAAAATTGCTGGGTAAATTCAAAACTGAATGAAAACACTATCCATAGTGCCATCATGAAGAGCACCTAGCCTAATTTTAGATAAGAGGTGGGCACCAAACAAGACCCATTGAGACCATTGAAGACAGACCTTGACTCATCATCTACCTCGACTGTGTAAGGCGCCTGAGACAGAGACAGAGGTGCTGACTCACTGTGCAACTGACTCAGTCTCAGGGCCAGAGGGAGAACAAACACTTACTTTTGCTTTCTGAAAGAATTTATGCTTCAACAGCTCTGACGATGTTGGCCTGGAAAACAATAAAATGACAGTGAATCATTTCTCGCTTGCTCGACAGTCGCCGCTTTTGATATTCTCACTGACAGTAAAACTAACGAGGGAAAGGCAAATGCAACCGAATTTTAATTAAACTAGTGACGCACAGTGGAACAAAATGATTGTTATAGTGTATGGCCAAGAAGACAATAAAAGCAGACAGATCCTGCTGTGCTTGGCAGGTGCTGAGCCGGGTGAATCAGTTCATAGAGGGGGGAAAAAATAAAAACAGCACACACTGTATTAAGACTGCTCACTAAACCTATATTTATCATATCACATCACACATAGGGCATACCTCATGTTTCTTAAATCTCTTTCTTGGTACACTCTGAGTAATTTAAATGGAGCCAAAACATGTATGTGATTGATTAGTGTGCTGTAAAAGACAGCGTGCAAGGGCATTCAAAAGGGGCACCTTTTCTCAGGGTCCTTCTGTAGACACAGGGAGATCATCTTCCTGAAGGATTTGCCATATTTCTTCACCATCTCCTTGTCTGTGACGCCGGTCTCCAGGCTTGGGGGGTCGTTCTGCAGGGTCAGCATCAACACCTGAAGGAACAAACCCATAAATACTTTTACAGAAATGTGAAGACGAGGGCACAAAACCATCTAATCATCTAAGTTAGGTTCACAAGCAATTGGGCTGTGACTTCATTTCTCCCTTTGCATGTGTGTAGTGTGAAGTTAGAGCAATCCACAGTGCTCTCACCTTCATTGGGGGGTATTTGTGATAAGGTGCAGCCCCCGTGGCAAGCTCGATAGCTGTGATCCCAAAACTCCAGATATCTGCTTTGAAATCATAACCCCTCACCTGCAGAGGCAGAAACCATCGTCAGCTTAGACAGATCAGCTCTACTTTCATCTCATATTGAGTTCACATAATCTAAAACGTGAAGTGTATTTGCAGCAAAATCAGGCTCGTTCTTGCAATGGGAGTGCAAGAAGCCAGACAGTTCTTAGGGATGGAGATGGGCTCATTTGTGAATTAGCACAGTCTATTTCTAATGCATGAGCCATTTCTCCTGCCAGAGCTTTTTTCATCATTTTAAAGCATACATAATCTGCGAGTACAGATCCGAAAGTATTACTGTATGGTGGTTGAGTGCTTAGTCATAATGGAGACGATAAGCTATAGCTTGAGGGCTCAGATTTCTAAAAACAGTCGGCATTCAGTGAAATAGGTTTAAAGCATACCACAAAAAAGAAGCCAAAAGAGAAATGGCTGCTTTGTGACCTTTACTACCAATTGATATAGAGCGCCTGGTGGGATGAGATTGTGTCTGGTTGTGTCTTTTCTGTAGTCATGGCTATTCCTTGGTTCCGTGCCAAAAGACCGACCTGCTCCATGACCTCTGGGGCCATCCAGCATGGCGTTCCCACAAACGTCTTCCGCACTTTATTTCGAGTGATGTCACCACCTGTAGCTAGAAAGGCACTGACGCCAAAGTCTGCAGGAGGGGAATGGACAGAAACATGAAAACACACTCACACGCACATATATTTTAAAAAGCACTGTTATCAAAGTCTCAAGGGATTATGTGTATGGTCAGCAAGCTTCTAGGTCTAGTGCATGAATACACTAAGATGGTCTAACAGAGAGTCTAGAGTCTAGCAGGTAAAAATGAGTTTGCAGCAGAGGCGAGAGAGAATGCAGACCATCTACTTCTTCACACCCAATCTGGGTCAGTAGTGACAGGTGTGGAAAGGTGCTACTGGTTCATGGTGAAATACCTGCAATTTGCACTGAACCATCTTCCCCAAGGAGAATGTTTCCAGCCTTCAGATCTCTGTCAAAGACATGACAAGGATTTTTTTTTCACTATACAGATGGTGCTCACTTGGAGCTACCAGAGAAAAACTGATAGAAATGTCTTGATCATATTAATTTTTTACCCTTAAATAGGCATTCAACTGATGATCATATCCAGAGTGACTTATATTCAACAGATTAGGATTTAGTGCCTTAGACATACTGCATTAACATTTTACATTTTAGGTGTTTACCTGATACTTCTATTCAGAACAACATGCAGTGAGTGAGCAGATAGGGGTTCAACTCTTACTCAAAGGCACACTGCTATTTATAGACACACTGGCTGTTGAGGCAGCTGAACCTGGGAACCTGGGACCTCTATATCGAACATAAGACATCATTTGGTAGCTTTTATCAGAGGTGCCTTACAGTACCACGTGCAGACATTTTTAGCATGGGCGGCCGCAGCAGAACTTGAACCCCTCACCCCAAAAGTGTCACTGGCACTGCTATGTTTTCCTCACTGAGCTGTACATGGCTGTTGCAGGGCGCAACGTTGTCAATGCTGCCATTACTCTACACTACCACTAATGCAATGCAAGTTATTTGTACAAACTTAGACTCTATTGCTTTTTTTCTTGATTGCTTACAGCTGGCTTGACCTTAAAACTTGAGATTTCACACATCTTGGTAATAATAAAGGATGGCAGATATCAATACTGTACCTCAGTTGGGTACAGCAGCTCTATAGAGACTGCTGGACTTCAATATAGGGTCTTAAAACTAGAAATGCACCGTCAGTATTTCATTGCACAGGGCTTCAAAGCTTTCACCTTTCCAGCGCATTATGTTTTCAGGCTTTATTAGCAACATGCACAGTCTCCAGTTAATTTGCTCATCCCTGCTCAGACTCCCCCGGTGGTGATAAGAGGATTCAGCACGGACAGCTGTCTGACTGCCTGTCTGCACAAATGCGAACACCCGTGCACACTCACACGCACTTACACACACTGAGCGCACAATGAACACTGCCACCTCGCTCGCCAGACAGTTGTCATGGCAACAGACTCGCCATAGATAAAGTCTGCTGAAGGGTCAAGTGAAAGGCGAGGAAATAAAAAGTAAGGATTGAAGCAATGTTATATCGCAGAAAACAACAATCAGCTCTCTGGGAGGTAAGGCTTGCAGGAATCGAATGTTAATTGTAATGGGAGAATGGGAGGAAACATTCGACATGGCATAGAAAGCCAAAGTGGTACAATGCCAGAATATTATCAGCCAGTACACTGCCTTGAATAAGCTCCAACAGATTACATTATCAGAAATTACCCTGCTACTGAAAAATGTAATGACTGGCAGACAATTGCGATGATAAAACAGGGATGCTGTCTCAACGACTGAGCAGTTCACCTTGGCGCCAGACGGTGGCACTAGAGTAAAATGCTTGCAGTATTCCCTGAAAGAAAAATGCTCTTGGATCATTCCAGTAAAAATGAATGAGTCTCAATGAATGTAAAAATAGACTGGTCTTCACGGGTACTAGTAAGGGGATGAGATAAAACACAGCTTCCCAAGAACAAAGACTAACTTGTCTCTCTAACAAAATGCCAGGGCAAACAATGCAGTCCGTATAGACCTAATGATTACAAACATATCCATCCACACACACACAGACAGACACCCATATGCAGGGTGGTGTGGGCGGAGGGGCACATACCGCAGAGATGATCGTGGTGGTTGGAAAACATTCCTGTGCTACTACTACGACATGCTATATAATTGCGAG
This sequence comes from Neoniphon sammara, assembly GCA_900302535.1. Classification (NCBI taxonomy): domain Eukaryota; kingdom Metazoa; phylum Chordata; class Actinopteri; order Holocentriformes; family Holocentridae; genus Neoniphon; species Neoniphon sammara. The sequence goes on along the minus strand of OMKZ01054763.1, from coordinate 9,279 downwards.
CATATTGGTAAAGCAGGAGGATCTTCCATGCACACAACATAAAAGGCCTGCTGAAACTTTCCTTGGTGCTCTTAACTCTAACTCTTAACTTGCTCATAACAGGCTTGTGAAGTTATTAAGCCACGTTCCTGGACTCTCCCTGAGGCCCTTCACTGGCCACAAGAAGTGAAGTGGGGGTAGAGCAGGGTGTTTGGCTTTAATATCCCCCCCTCTCGTGTCTCAGAGCACGGTGGATGTACGATCTTTACAGGCAAGCTACTTAGAGAGGCGGCATGCTGAAGGTGCTCAAGAGTTCAGCAGGTCACCAGTTAAGGTCTGTGTTGCAATTCAGCCGAATACTTGAGTGTAGAGGCTTCTTTCACTCAGAGTGCTCCAGTATAAATACAACACAGAGTCAGGAGGGGTGCACATGGAGCCACAGACGAAGGAAGGCTGCATATGTCACATTTTAGGACCACGGGCTGAAACCAACTATGAAGACCCCACTGTCAAGCAAGAAGACGACAAATCAAAGTGAGATATTAAACAGGACAGACTATTAGCTGGTTGTATTCATGCCTTCTGCGTGATTGTGGTAAGCAGTTTTGACAGAAGGAGCTCACCATGTATGTGCAGCAAAACTTTCTTGTGCGCTCATGCCTGGACAAGTTCAGTTATGTAACTGTCACACATGAGGATGAGGAGGAGGAGGAGGAGAAAGGTAAATAAAAAATGGACACGACAGCCACAACCAGTCGCATCAAAACGCCACAGAAAGGTGACGCACTGGAACTGTCTGCTGAGGTGCACATCCCTGCGCTGCGTGGCTCTCTGGTTTGTTGTATCTTCACTTCGCAAGCCAGCACAATAAAATGCTCAGCTGCTCCAGTGTAGCAGCTAGCCGACACAAGGTCGTATTATCTTCCACTTTGTTGTACGCATTTACACTACTTAAAATGACTCAATCAAATATTGAAAACATACTCATCTCACTTTAGCTTAGGCAAGAGTGATTTGTGGCAGGTAATTTGAGATGTTGCTTTTTAAGGATTAGACGGGAGGTGAAGAGTAGACCACCTGAGGCTGAAAAGCAAGCCTGGGAGTATCCCAAAATACTTCACCACACTCGTTCACCCAGCCAGTGCGCTTTCTTCAGTGGGCCTTGTCACGTCTTACACATCCTCATTCTCATGTTAAGAATAAATGAACATTTTTTTTCAGGTAAATGTATGTATTCTGCCTCTAGATCTGAAAATGAACCAGAGAAAAAGTGGATGCACGATTTTCTTTGTTTGCTCTTTCTATTAAAATGTTATCTTCAGATGAAAGGGATGACAATAAAGCTACTTGATTGAGGAGGATACATAAAGGCCATCTGACTGCCTTCCTCCTGCACCCGTGTAAGTGAGCCCAGAGGAGAACAGCGGTAAAGAACCATGAAGGCTCTGGTTCACTGCAGCAGCTTGTAACACTGAGAAAAAGGCTGCAGACAGTCATTAACATTCACAGGAGAGGAAGAGGAGGAGGGAGGAGAGAAGAGAAGGTGGTGACACAATGCACCATGCAGATTCAAAGAAATACTGTAACACACACACTCACAAAAAAAATAAAAACTGCAGGCACACTCCCTACTCCCAGTATCAGCTACACAATATACTAAAGATGCAATAGTAGGTGGGTCTAAGCTCTAAGAGGATTCAAATACTAAACCCCACATCTTTTGCTCATTTCCATAACTCTAAAGCACATGACAGCTTATCAAGCATGGTGTTATACAACCACAACAATTTAAGACCGAACAAGATGTATAACCACTGTTCATATTTATGACCTATTGAAAAAATAGCCAGGCAGTAGCCACAGCCACGGTATGAAAACTATCCAGAAGATTTATCATTCTCATCTGGCGATCCTCACACCTTGTGGCTCCACAGGGTCACCTCCTGTGACATCACATCCTGGTGCCAGGCTCACAGTGTCCCTAACAGGGCCATAAAAGAGGGTTTATGAGACTGCACCTTGGGTCTCCTGTGAGGATGAAATACCTTCTCCACCTTCCCTCGCCCTGCATTTCTTTCTTTCTTGCCTTCTTTCTCCATTTTGACCGCTCTCTCCATAATCCTGGATTTTCATCTCTGTTTTTACCTTTCAATTCTTTTCTCGGTTGTTACTGGATCATTACCGCACCACATACCAAGTAATTGGCCAGCTAAAACCCTCCCAAGTACCCTCAGGAGACTCGTGAGGTTCTGCAAATGAGCAGGGTTCATCCTCAAGGCAAAGAGCTCACCATAATCGTAAGATCATAACTGCCTTGTGGTTTTCCCAATAACTACCTTGCAGGCTAAGTTTCTAGTATTCCACTGATAAAACCTAGCCCTTTCCCCTGAATACGAAACAGAAGTAATAGAGGAGAAGGGAGTTTATGGTGAATGCTAGCACCCTCTTATCGAGGTTTAATGCTGCTCTTCTCTTTCTTCTCTTGTACATGGAGCCTACCTGCTGGATGGATGGAAAGCTCACATCTTTGAATCTTTTCATCAAGATGTTTTCAAGCTGCTGTGAACGAGGAGGTGGAGAAGTTCACCGGCTTGTGGTAAATGTCTCTGGGTGAGCCCACGGCCCCGGCCCCAAGACTCTAATTGCATTCTCCCGTCTTGGGCAACACGGAACGTACGCATCATGTGACACTTTCTCCCTCTTCTTCCAGCCTCACCCTTCACTCTCTCTATCACCCCTGCCCTGAGGCTCCTGCTCATATGATCCAGCTTACACGGGGAGAACACGCACAGCCATGCACTCACCGTTACATCACCATGGACACTGACAAACTGATCAACTGCTCTACCAGACACAATGAACAGGAACTAAGGCCTCGACCCCCCTCAGTAGGGCAGGAAGATATGAACAAAATCAAATATCTTTGACCAGATACCCCAATATCTATATTGTGACAATATTATAGGGATGACTGTTGGTGCTTTCATAAGATATTTACTCACAAGTGATTTTTGATAAACAACCATTAATCTGGATATGCTGACCAAGCAGGTAGAGGCACATAATAGAACAACTACAACAGTCCAATAAGTTCAGAACATTGCTTCCTTTTACTGTAATGCAACCTTTATGCCACATCACAATATTACAATTTCCAAAATTATAGATGGTATATCTAGTTTCATATCACTGTACTGATTTATCACCTAGCCCGACCTCCCAGCATGTCAAACATTTTCAGTACTGTGAGGCTGCTGCATGCATTCCTCTTTGAAGGCCATACCTCAAAGCCCTTGGTTGGACAGATGTGGTCACTGAATGATCTTTTAGTCATTCCCTCGTGTGTCCTTAAACACAGCACACAGACAGAGGCAGGTTTCGCTCAAGAGAAACATTTCTCCATCTTTGGCACTGACCGATAACAAAGGCATATTATACTGAAATAAGATACTCTAATGTTGCTGCACACTGCAATTGATATTCCTTTTCATTAAGCCACAGCAAGGTTATTTAAAGAATATTTACCCTGATTAATCTCCTACATCTCTACCTATCGGGTAGAAGGATTTTCTCCTCAGCAGGTTAATGAGCTAGTAACCTTGATAACCTTGTCTATTAACTGCACTTACACTGCCGTAGACACTGAGAATAGTATATCCCTTGTCCATGACCTGGCCAGTGTTCTCCACTTCAGTCAAGCCTCTTTCTCACTCAGTTTCCCATCAGCATGCTGCACTAAACGCTGCTAAGCACTTAACCAGGCTAAAAAGCTATGCATTATTTACACATCTAGCCAGTACCTGGCTATGTATGTAACAGTATAGAAAACAGGATCCATATGAGAAAGAGAGCAATTAATATTGAAAAGGTGCAAGCAGCGTGATGGTTTCCCTGGCCAATGATTGTGTCGATCAGGTTCATTTAATTGCTTCCGTGCAGGGACTTCACTCGGTCTTGAACTGCCTTAGAGGGGAGGCATGCAAATCTGTCTCAGACATATTCTACTCCTGAGTCATATGCATAAAATAACTCTTAAATATCATCAGACTGGAAAGGGTTATCCACTTAAGGATATGTTGTTGGTTTTTCACTGACTCACGATTGATGCCACTTCATTAAAATTACATGAGCTGTCAAGGCTTGTGTCATATGGGCTTGGCTGAGTGCAGAGTTCAAATTGATGGCACAGAAAGTGAGTGGACTGATGGATTGCTTCAAATAGGCATTCTTAAAAGGGAAAGCATTAACACATAACAATCTCCTTCTTTACTTATCACAGTCCCATTGGGCTAGTAAACCACATCCCTACACAGGTCCCAATGACACTTTAGACCTCTGAGACCTTTAGGAGTGAAAGAGGCTGCAAATGCCTGCATGATGAAGAATGCCAATCACATCCACATACTGTACTTTGTATGAAGCAAGTCCATGACTCAGGCTGTAGAGGATGTTGGAGATTTTATTTTAGTTCGTTTGACTGAGAGAGAAGAAATAGCCTGATGCTGTCCCTGGATAAACAGGTGATACAGTAGATAATACAAGAGGCAAAGCAAAAAGTAGCTCAGGGAGTGCATTAGTATTTCAGTGAAACTCTACAGGTGCTCATGGAGAGGGGAAAAAAATAAAGTGTACTGCTATGGTAAAGAGCACAATAATTCAGGTCCAGGCACAACTATAGGTTAATAAATAAAAGCCTTTATTTAGAGGGCAGAGAGAACATTAAAAACACGAATGCATTTCGGCGCTGGTGTTTTTTGACAATGACATTTTTCATCCAAAATGTGTTAAGCCTATAACCCACAGTTGTGCCTGGACCTGGATTTGTGTGCTTCTTACCACAGCAGTACAATTTTCCTTTTTTTTTTTTCCTAAAACAAGAGGCACTTTAATATCCTAATGTGCAATAATCTCCATGAAATATTAAAAGTAACTAGTTATACTAATGAGATCATTAATAAAGCTAATTAATGCTTTCATTAGCAACAAATTCTATGTCAGCATACTTTTTTAAAAGACTTTTTAAATTTTTGGGGGGCATTTCTACTTTATTGCACAGCAACACTAGAGAGAGACTGGAAAGACGTGTGGGGGGT
>OMKZ01054762.1:36143-47963 GCA_900302535.1 Neoniphon sammara | reverse complement strand
AAAACAAACAAACATACAACCAAAAAAAAAAACAGCACCAAAATCAAAGTTAAAAAGTTTTCACATAAGCAGAGACAGTACAGACACTATATATATACTGCATATACTACAGTATCTTAATAGAACTAGATTTTTTTTCAAAAGTTTCAAATAAAACATTTAAAGTTTAGAGTGAATACTTTTTTTTGCAAAGAAGAAAAAAGATGATCCTGAACAGCAAAATTTCAGACCTTATCACTTAAGCAAGTGATAATTGATCACTGATTCAAGCTTCAAGCAGTTTTTTTTTTTCCATTTAATTTACATCAGCCATCACTTCGCCTTTGCTGCCAACCTTTATCATTACATTTCTTACACAATCCTCTCACTCAGATGAACTTAACAGGAACATGACTCCATTGGCCAGTGGAGATTTAAGTCTGATGACTCAATCTTCTGCAAGTAAGAAAAAAAAAAGTGAGACAGAAGAAGGAGACGCACTGCACTGGCCAGTTTTTCCTTGAGCTGTTTCAACTACATTAAATTTAAAAATTAAAGCCTATATAGGGAGATATTCTACTTGCAAAACTCTAGTCTGAATAGAGTAAAACAAGCAATGTTGTAAAATTATGGCATCTTATGATTGTCTTAATTATGAATATTGGGCTGATTGAAATTACAGTAATAGTCCAGGTAGAGGTAAATATTTGGAATCAAATGTAGTGATCCTTTTATAGAGTCTGGATCTGCTGCAGCCGGATTACATTTACACCTGGCAGTAAAATGCATCTCAGGGATACACACTGAAATCCAATTTTTCTTCACCTCAGACTGTCACGCATGCCGCTGCCTCTCAGAATATCAACATCCTTTAAAATTGACAGTAAACACCTCAGCTTGATTTTTCCCCCTCATCCACCAGCATGTTGACAATCCATCCTCAGTATATCTTACAGACTAAATTGCCTGCTGCTGGTTTGTTCTGCTTGCACTTCACCGTTGGATTCATGCATAGAAGTTAAATTCCTTTTACAGTGCTTGTATATGTGGATTGAAGACATGTTGCATTTACACTGTTTTGATAATGTGTCAAACGTGTCTCTCATCACTTTCTAAGTGATTTCAGTTATCGCATCTTCTGTGATGAGTCAATTTAAAGCTGGATTTTTGCATCTAATCACAATCTGATCCCCCAGTTTGCAGGTTAATGCAGGTGTAATGCTGCCCACTGACAATGGATTTTCTGTCTCATTCGCCCAGAGCCTCTTGTCACTGCTGAAGAAATACTTTAATACTCCGGTGTGATGGTCCAATGAGAATGAGAGATGGCTGTGGCTTTACAGTCAGACAAGGCATACACACCAGGAGACACCAGTTTTTGTTTTTAAGGAGCAGGGAGCAGTGAGAGCTCCTCTTCAGCCTTCCCGGGCAATTGCACCGTATAAGGTCCATGTTGGATCCATCTTTGCGTGTGTGTCCCAGGGAACCAGGCAAAGGATCTCCTCTCATAGTTTCCAAGAATTTTTCTGGCCAAACATCAACCCCACAGTAACCGTGAGTAGGCAACCAGGGGTATTGTGGGGTTTGATATTGACCTGACTCAGCCTTTTGACAGGTTTAACTTGATCAAACCGCTACACCACACAGGTGTGTTCAGTTATGTTAGCTGATTAGACTTCTACTCAGGTTGATGTTGGACAGAGCTGTGCCTGGTCCAAGGTGATGGATATTGAGTTGACCAAGGTCACCTCAATGACAAAGAGGGGATAAGTTGTCCTGCCCTGACAGGTGCAACAAAACTGTCATAGTAGAGGCAGTCAAATGTCAATCAAGCACAGTCAGTACACACCCAGACAGTCCTGCGTTGTTATTGGATCACCCAGCAAAGACCTTTGTGGTTGCCCAGAGACTTTCTTACAATACAACAATTGCTGCAAGTCCTTTATTAGAAAAGCCAAACACACTAAACAAATCCTGTAACCCACGGAGACCTCCTTTATTTATGATTGTCATGGAAAAAGTGTCAGAGTCAGTCACATCCTGTCCTGTTTGAACTGTTTTCCCTTGAGTTTCTCTGTGTTCCCGGGCTCCCCTGTGTCTCCTCCTCCCCTGTGTGTGGTGTGGGTGTAGCTGTCCACCTGCACTCCTCTACCGTAGCAACATGTAAGAAGAACTGTTGGAGGGGGAACCAAATATGCATGGCCCAGTGCACCAGCAATTCCCAAAGATGCTCCAAAAGGAACCTCAAGTGCACCGACACTCCTTCAGCTTCAGCGTGTCCTCCTTCAGCGTCTCCAGAGGAGGACATGGGGCTACTTTCAAAAATCTGCAGTTTTTTACATTGGTGTAATTATTTCTGCTGTACATGTCTCATACACAACTTAATTACTGAACCTGTATTATTCTTGAAACATTTTATGAATTACGTGACTTGGAAGCGGAGAAATTTTCATGGACATCAACAGTCAGCTGGTCTATGAAAAAAGCGCCAACAAGGACCACGTGCCTTACCCTGGGCTCACACCACAAGATTCACGAGCGACAAAAGCAGCCGGCCACCATTTATTTTCAGTGAAAGCTGGCGACGAAGAGCATCAGACGCCTCGGCAGCAGCGAGCGGTGTGATTCAAGCGTCACAAGCAGCAATTTGTAGTTGAGCAGAGTTCAACTTTATGCAAATTAGCAGCGATGCCTGATGCAGCGACTGTCCCTCAAGGTTCCATTCTGGGCCCCCTTTTGTTCTCAATTTACACCCTGTCACTTGGCCAGGTTATTCAGAATCATGATGGGGTTTACCATTTTTATTCCAACGGCACTCAGTTATGTCATTAAAACCCACAGATCCTAGCAGCCTAGCGAATCTCACTTCTTGCCTCTCGGATAGATATTAAATCCTAGATGTCTCAAATTTTCCTCAAATTCAGTGACGATAATAAATATTGTTCAGTCATGTTTCTACCAGCTTAAGATAATTTCCAAAATTAGATCATTTCTGCCATCACTGATCTACAAAAAATTGCAGAAGCATTCATCTATTCTCAGCTTGACTACTGTAATGCACTTTACCCAGGTATCAGCCAGGGCTCCATCCACCGTCTCACTCTGGTGCTTGCTTGACTTTAAAGACCCTAAATGGCCTTGCTCCCAATTATCTCAGATTTACTAACCTGCTATGTGCCCTTGACAATAATGCCGTATGAAATAATCAAACAATACCACCAGTTTTCTCTTTCCTCTATTGATAGGATGGGACCTGGTTTAATAATCTGTCTGTTCTGGGTGATAGGAGTGCATTCCCAAAATGAGACCATGCTCTCATCGGGCCTCCTCCTGTGGAAACAGCTGGGCCTGTTAATTACAAAACCTACTATCCAGTGTAGCCTCCCAGACAAACTGGTCAGGTGCCTGCAGCTGTTGGGACCTTATTTAAAATTGAGGTGACTATGAATGCAGTTAATCTGGCTACTGTGAGGCACCATGCAGGTGAGCTGCAGGTGGAAACGCCCCAGCTTTGGGATTAATTGATTACCCAAAGGTCTGCTCAAACGATTGGGCAGACCTTGAAAGGAACCTCTGTAGTCCTGAACACCCACAGTGAAGCACTAAATAACACCATTAGGACTGTAAACAAGCTATCTATCATACAAAATGATTATGCTCACACTTGATGAATATTGTGGGCTAAATCGACACCATCTGTTGGAGTTTGTTTTTGTCTACACCCTCTTTAAGCAACAGCACCACGTCCAGGTGGAAGCTTCCTATTGGTGGAATACCACAAGAAAAGGGCCAGGTGTTGCATGAGATCTGTTTGAGCCCCTGATGAAGGCTTGATGCTGAAATGTATCAGAGTTTTAGTGTCTAGTATGACCATGCCATGACAATAAAGGCATTTTCATTGTTTTTAAAAAGTAAAGTGTCTTGGAGTTTTCTTGTATTATGTCTACATGCATCCCTATCAAAACCTCACCTCAAACAAACTTTGAGTCCAGGAAGCATTTTTAAAAGTCAATAGAGTTGCATTCACTGCAGTCATGTGTGTGTGGAATTGAGGCTTAACTATCACTGCAAAATGTGAAAAGGATCAAAACCTTTCTAAAAACACTATAAACGCCGATGCAAGCATATGAATAAGCAGCAAGTATACAGGAAGGCAAATTGGAGGTGATTCCAAGTCGAGAGCTGTAATTTAATCTTTTGTATCTTGTGCTCAGACTAATTGACCTCTTTCATTATGCCTTAACACAGCCATGGATGTCTGAACTTTCTAAATGGGTACTTCATATTCTATACTGTTTCCCTCACTGGCACTGGTGACAGAAATAACAGTATTTTTCAGCATTTCATAGTTATACAAGGTATGTATATGTACTTAATTTTTCATTGATGTCTGGGTTTTCTATCGCAATAATATTCAAAAACCTTTATTTTGATACATAGATAGCCAAGCACCATGAAAATGTGTGGAACAAGACAGATGCACCAAGATTTTTTATTTTGTCTGTGTCAGCAGCACTTTGCCTTCCCTTATGTCACAATTACAGTTAATCTGTGAATCACTTAAGATGCTATTGCTGCAAACAGAGCCAGATTTACATACATGAAAGCTGCAGCACACCTTGCGCTGTCATTGCCGTCACAGTCTGCATGAAATTAATGTTGGATTTACTAAGGCAGCGATAATTATGCAGTTAGCACCCGGGCTGCCTTCTACTCAGTAACAGAGCTTAAAATGTGTGCAGATGAAGGGTGGAATCACTGGAGTTTGTGCAACATGGAGCCCTCGACCAGATTAGGAAATAAAATTAAGTCAAACAGTGATGCTTGAGTTTAATTATTACTTAGTGAAGCGGCAGTGCAGATTTTCTGAATGGACGCAATGCAACCCAGTTTCAAAAGCAAAATCTGAGCATCTATTCCACAGAACATAAACACATTAAGAAATTCCTATCAGGTGGAAGGCATTGATGGCATTGATGCAGCTGATGTCTTCCTAGAATACCAAAGTAAATTGAGCCTAATGCACATTTTTAATGTCCCGTCTTTGTTTGATGTTAGCCTATAATGGTGTTAAAAACCCAGCGGAATGTCTAATCAATCACACGGTTGACGGAGTTGGGATTTCCACATAACGATCACACGGAGAAAATGTATTAGCAGGTGATCCAACTGTACTCTCCTCTAGAAAATGTGGCTAAATATCTGTTTGTTTAAATGAAGGAAGTCTTGTAACTTTGGCAACTTTTAAATGGATAGAATATGTTCTTTTGTTCCCTGTCTTTGTACTGTTTGTCAGTTGCTTCGTCCTCATTTCTCTTTGTCCTCACGTTTGTGTTATTTTTACATTTCATACCATCACAATAGACTTTTAGCGCTGAACAGACGCTTTTATCGATACTAGTGAAGAGCCAAAGTGCTGTTGGCGACAAACCAAGCCAATTATGAGCAGTGCAAGGGATAAAAGCTAAAGCGCAGAGATGAATTTGTTTGATTGTATTTCTCTTTTTGTTTTCTTCATCCTCCTTCAGGTTCTCCTTCCATGTGTTGTCCTCCCTCGTCTCTCTGGGTGACTTATTCTTCCGTTTAATTGGGCTGTGTTCCCTTGTGTTCGCTTCCACTCAGGCTGTCTTGAGTATTGCTCTCGCTTTGTCCCCTTTCTCTCTTAAAAGGAGCTTGTTATGTTTTATCTTTAGCTCCTGTGCTGTTTTGTTCACTTCCTCCATTCCAGACGCCTGCTCCATCTGTTGCCAGGTCCTGGTTTATTCGTTTATTGGTGTGGTCTTTATGTTCTCAGCTGCTTTTTAACCTTACCTCTCTTTTTCCTTAACTGTCCTCTGTCCCTTTGCCTCCTTTAACCAGACTCATCCGTCTTTGTGGACGCTTTGTTGTCTGTTTTTCTCCTTGTGTTGTTCTTCATCCTTCCATTAATCGATTGCTATGTCCTCATCTTTTTCCTATCAGTGTGTTCACTGTAGTCTGACATTGCATTACGTGATATTTCAGGCATTTAGGGTTTTTTTTTGTTTTTTTTTGCAAGATGATAGAGGATGATTTGGATAGTCCAGTGCGGATACAGAACTTCCCATCAAGTGCCTATAAGCCTGTGTCAGAGACGGGAATAAAGCGAGATGGTTCACTCACGGGCTACTTCTGTCACCATTTTGGAGAAATTTAGGACACATCTGCACTAAAACATAATTGGGTGGAACATATTTTTTCTTCTACCAATAAAAGTACATGAGGCTCGTTTGAGCAGCATATTTAAAACATGTCTGATCTCAGATGTAGGCCTGTGATGTTTGAACGGCCGAGTTGGGAAACTTTTTGCTGCAAAACTGTCATGTATGAAAGGGATGAATTTTCTTGTCATAATTAATGCACGATATGTATATAACATTGTCAGATATTGAATACATATAAAGTCACAGAGTTCTACCCACATTATGAATATCTAACATCGCCTTCCATTCATTTTGACCTGAGTTACACCTCCTCCCTTCCCCTGTATCCTCTTTGTCTGTGTTTTTTCTCCAGTGCCACTGTCTTTATGAGTGAAAAACTGCCTCCAAGAGGCTTTTTGGGTTGACTGAAAGTCAGTAAATAAATTGGCCAGTGATATCGTACACAGGCTGTAACCATAATGGAGCTCTAAATTCAATCTTCTTGTCATGATTTGTTGGCTGAGGTTGACATGACATCACATGTCATTTTTCTGAAGAACTGAACTTGTTTCATTTGAAAAATAAATAAATGGAAAAAAAAATACAATGGCAGCAGCACTTTTTGGGCATCATTTTTAGAGCAGCTTCTTTCTGAGCAACAGACGTTAACGGACACTTCCTACAGGATTCCACGTTAAAAAAAACGAATAGCTGTGAAAAACTGATGATACAATAGTGTGAAATATAGCTCTACAGTGTATGAATTAGGGTTAATCTTAGGGGTGTTAGTTTTAGGGGTTAATGGAAGGTGGAAAAATACAAAAACCCACACAGTTTCTTCAAAATGGCGGGAGGTGCGTTAACATTAATACAGTATAACTGTGCCAAACTTTGTTGAGTATCTACTTGCCTGGTAGTTGAGTAATTAACTGTCCAAAGTGCTACTCAGCTCAAGTATCCCTCAGGAATCAATAAAAATTTCCTCTAATCTTATCCTCTCCCTTGCTCCTCCTGCCCTCCTCTCCTAATTCATCTTTTGTGATGCGTTGGGTTTCTCTTTGTGTGAATCCATCGCGGTTTGTTGCATCTCGTTCATTTTCTCGTCTTCTCCTGCTCCCTGCCTCGCTCTGCTCCTTTCACCTGCTGCTGTGTTCTCGTCTCTTGTCTCTCGGCGGGAGTTTGATATGGTTGTGCTTGTAATTTGACACTCCAGGTGCCTGAGCTGGACTTCTGCAAGAAACTGGACTCTTTAGAAATTCACTCCTTTTGTTTCCATATTCCATTACTTTCATCAAGGAGGTATAAACTCTGAAGGCGGGTTGCACAAAACTTGCACCAAACTTGGTGGAAAGTTTGGTCACGGGCCACAAAAGAAGTGATTAGACTCCAAACACTTCCATTTAACGTCATGAAAACCAGCAGGGAGGTTAGTCATGGATCAAAACGCCACTGACCAGCATTTCTCACCGAAAGGGGCGTGTCCTATGACAACAGCACTGCCGAAAGTGGGTGTGGCCTAGCACAAGCAGGGATGTAGTCTCATGTAACATCATAAAACCCAGCAGGGAGGTTGGTCATGGGCCAGTGACGAAGTGATAAACTTGGAAATAAAAAAGGGGCGTGTCCTATGACCACAGCATTGCCGAAAAGGGGTGTGGCTAAGCATGAACAGGGGCCCAGCTTCCAAACACATACACCAACTTAAAAGGGCGTGTCCTATGACTACAACTTTGCCAGAAGGGGGCGGGGCTTAGCTCAAACAAGGTCGTAACCTCAGTGGAGATCTGTGCCTTAGTAAGAGCTTTTTTGTTTAATCTCTGTCCGTATCTGCTTCTGCTCTCCTGGCTTAATTCCGTCTGTCTGTGCTTATTTCTTGCACACCTTTCTTTCCACCCTCTGCCTTGCTCCTGGTGTGCTCCTCTCTTTTGTTTATCACTGCAGAATAAGGCTTGTCAGAGGAGCAGCTGGATTTTTCTCTTACGACTGATGTATAATTCAGTCACGGCCACTTCAAGTTCACCTGTGGGGAGGAAGACTGACTGATGGGGAGTCTTGATGCTATTATAACAAAAAGAAGACATGCAGTAAAACAAATCCCTTCGATAATCACTACAGTGACAAAGCCACAGAGAAATGGTGGGAGAGTGTATGTCAAAAAGGGATGGTAACAACGACAGAGAGAGAGATGGAAAGAGAAGTAGAAAGACTGATGGGTGTTGTCGTGGGGTGAGTTGGAGAACTGGGAGTCTCCATGTGCTGTTGTACATTTCAGTCACAGAACAAACCACCTCTTCAACATTAATGTTCCCCGAGTTCCCCACAGAGATCCTTCAAGTTTCATCAAACCATCCACATTCCACAAACTGAAATGTGAGGGAGAGAAGGGAGAACAGGAGGAGGAGGAGGACCGGTCCCAATATGGAGGAAGAGATGGGGACCATTTCTTTTCTTCCACTTCAAGGATAATGACACATGACAGGCTGAAATGAGAGAAAGGAAAAATAAGGGCGTGAAGACACGTAGGGCCTTTTTTTTTTTAAAGAATAAGCTCTGCCGAGAGCGCTTTGTGAGCTGATATGACAGTCGGTGACATAGGCATTGTATCCATAGCAACGCATACTTGACTCAGCTGCTTTTTAATCGTTTGTTACATTGTTTACAATTTGCAGAAACACTGTTGAACATGTTGGAGGAGGAAGAGACTGTTGGGTTTAGTGCAGCTTTTACATGTGGACACTGAAGAGGAGGGGAGCGCCTGTGGGTCCATGATGTTCTCCGTGGTCAGGAGCAACACGGAGCTGTCAATCATCTTGTGCAGGAGCTCTGACTGGACGACGCCAGGTTCAAAGCCTACTTCAGGCTTAACAAGTCCCAGTTTGAGGAGTTGTTGAGGAGGATTGATCCAAATTTTCCAAAAAAGCTTTCAAAAACATTTGGGGACACCATCAGTCTGGATGAGCAACTCTGTATTTGTTTGAGATGAGTATGATTTATAGATATAGGATAGTTATAACCTAAATTTTATTAAATCTGACCCAGCTAAGTTACGCAATGTGATTCTTCATTACAACACAGACTTGAATCTGGCTTTGTTGTTTGTGTGTTTCTGTATTTTATTCTTTAATTTATCTTGAGATTATAAACATCATCTTACAGGCCTATTTTTTTCTTTTTCCCTTCAAGATACTTAGCAACAGGAGACTCCTTTCACTCCAGCTAGAGGATGGGGAATAGCACTGTTGCCTGTATTGTTAAAAAAGTGTGTGTGAGGCTATCTGGGACTGTCTCCTCCAGGACTATGTGCCTGTTGGTGACAAAGCTGAGTGGAGGAGGATCACCCTGGAGTTTGACACCCAGGAAACCCTCAGCCTCCCTGGGAACACAGCTCTCTCTGGAGCTGAAGACCTCAGCTCCATGTCTCATGTGTTCCTGGGGGATGAGGCCTTTCCCCTTAGAGGAAACCTTCCACATCTCTGGGCCCACTGAGGGGAAGAAGAGAGTATTCAACCTTTGACTCACATGCCAGGAGAACGGTGGAGTGTGCTTTGGCATTCTGGCAGCACAGTGCGAGGCTTTACTGGAGGGTGCTCAAGTGTATCGCCAGAGGGAGCCGAGAGAGTTGTGAAAGCCACCTGCATCCTCCACTACTTCCTCCGGTGGGACAGCGAAGAGGCAGCACCTAGTACACCAACAGAGAGGCCACTGCAGTGAGAGACCAGTTTGCCCAATACTTTTTACCACCAGCATGTCAAGTTCCCTGGTCAAGAACCACCTTTAATCCAGCAGCCTTTCCCACTCCTTGTGAAAAGACAACAGCTCTTTTAAGAGCCTCTGAAACAATAGAAAAGAGCCAAATCCAATGCTAGTCAGTAATATTAATGAATAGTAAATGGAAAATAAATTAAAGAATGTTATTAAATTATATCTTAAGTATTTTTGAGGGGTAAAGCAGAAAATGCTTTAAGCAAGTAAGGAAAAAATTATAGTAATGAAAATGTAAATGAAAATGTTCTCAAACCTTTAGATGTCCTAATAGTATGTTTATCAATTATGTTCTGCCTCCCATTATTTCTAGACATTGACAAGATATCCTGACTTTGAGGGGATAAGACAGGGACAGAAAACATCTACTGCAGATCGAGGGCCTACAGCCTCCATCTTCTGAATGAACCGAGACTCAGAGGAAGTTCTGATCTTTGCATCTGCCATTTCAAGAAACCAACAAGTAATAACTTTTAATTGGCAGCTGTGATTTTTATTTGATTACACTGTGAGATTTCAAAAGGGCCGTGTCCTATGACAAACACGGCTGTGACTTCCAGCTGTGACCTTGGGAGACGTCTGCACTCTGTTGAGCTTCTTCTTGTCTGAGTCTTTTGTAGGTCAGGTAGTCAGACAGTGACTCTCTGTTCTGTTGTCAGGTTCAATGTTCTCTGTTGTGTCTTTTCTATAGTGAAAACTAACAAACAAGCTTGTGTATGTTTCCCATGCTGTGGCTCACTTAGAGCTGGATGGAGTGCAGAATAACCACAGACTCTGGCTGATGGAAACATCGATTTCAGCTGGAGAACAGATTCAGTTAGATCACTTTCAGGTGAAGTGACTCATCACTGTGGTGTGTCACATCACCTGAAAGCCCTCTGTTGTTGTGCCCATGATACAGGTAAAAAAAACCAATCTATTCTTTTGTCCTTCTAGCTGTCAGAAAGTGCAAGGAATGATTTGGAAATTAGTTACCCCAGAAAGACAGTGGCTCTGCCCTACCAGAGTATCTTCACTTTTTCTATTTCTTCTCTATATTCTGTTTTCCGACAAAACAATTTCCCGCACTGGCTGCTGCAGCACCAGCTACCACTCTGAACAGAATAAACCTTTTGTGTAGCACTTTTCTAAAAGGAGTTGTAGAGCGATTTTCAGACAACAAAATTAAATGCTGACAGAAACAATGAAAAAATGATATACCTGACCGAACACCAAGGTTAAAGCTAACACCAAATACAATGAGAATCCAACAAGTAAAAATCAATATAAAAAATGGTGTTTTTATAAAGTAGTGTTAAAAAAACAGTAAGATGACAATGATTTTTTCCCAGGCATGCAGGAGAAGGTAATGGAGGGAGGAGGTGGAGGTGATTTCGGCCTTTAAACCTTGTCCACCACCTCTGCTCATTTCTGAATCAGATTTGTGTCCCTTGAAAATGTCAATCAAAGTCTGTCTGATCGTCTGGCCTTCTGACTTCTGATATTTCTCCGCACTACACTTGCGGCTCATTGGGTCTTTAAGTCTCAGCCGCTCCCATAACTTAATTGTCCACTGCTGTGCATGAACGGAAAGTTTCTGAACGGCCCCTGATTCGATTTGGATCAATGGGAGAGAAGGGAGCAATAACACGGCAGTTTTTGGTAAAGGCTGCAATTATGTTTGGATCAATCCAAGTGGAAAATATCGACTGGGCAATAAAACCGAACGTTTGCTATGGGCCTGACTACCATCAGTTATGAGAGTGAGACAGCAGGAAACAGAGGGAGGAAAAGAGAAACAGGGAAAAGAGATAAAGAGAAAGACAGAAAGAGAGAACTGCTTCCTGGACCGTATTGCTTCAGAATTCTATTTTTTTTTTTTTTTTTTTTTTTTTTTTTTTTTTTTTTATTTTTTTTTTTTTTTTTGGGTGGGGGGGGG
>OMKZ01054762.1:18621-35362 GCA_900302535.1 Neoniphon sammara | reverse complement strand
CCGGTTTTTTTTTTTTTTTTTTTTTTTTGCAAGATTGGTTTTAGAGGCCATTTTGGTCTTATTACCTTTTTGTTGAACCAGGTAATATGTGTCATTATGTGAAACGCACTTTTGGGCAATTTCTCCCTGCAATAAAAATACATAAAAAAAGAATCCACAGAACAAATCGATATTCAGCCTATTGTTACTTTCTGGTGAGTTTTCCTTGGAAAGCGCAGCGGGCAGAGAGGAAAACAGGTTTGTGAAATGTTGCTCACAGATTCAAACACAAAGCTCCAAGGCCTTTGAGGTAAGCAGATGACGTCTGAGTGTATGGTGCTCCTTTTTTAGCAGCACACTGTTTGTCACAGTGGACATTTTCCAAATAATTGTGTGTGAGCCAGGAGAGGATGGAGGATAATGAGAATGATGAAAGGAGGCAGAAGAAGGAAAGCAGTGGCCTAAAGAGTGCAACTCAGCCCAAAATGACAGACACACCATTTTGAAAAACACACAGATTGGAGTTTATTAGGTTCACCTAACTTCCACTGGATCGGCTTTGGCCTCCAGAGCCGCCTGAACTCCTCAAGGCTTTGATTCAATAAGCTGCTGAAAACATCCCGCGGGGATTTTGGTCTGTCATGACTCCATAACTTCACTCAGTTCCTGCAGATTCGGCAGCACAGTTATGCTGCTAGTGGGCTGATCTGCCTTATTCTGCCCTGTTTCAACATATTTATATTTGTTCCTAGAAAGATTCTTCAAACAAGTGAAACTGCATTGGAAAAAAGTGGGATTATCTCATCCCACTGGCAGATTTTTTCCACTTGGTATCAGAAAAACAATATTTTCATGCTGAATATGAGACTAAATGACTAAAATGGATTTTTTGTGGTGTGCACCAGGCAGAATGGATCCACGGGTTCATAATGGAAAGAGTCTCACCAATTTCCTCTGACGTCTCTTGTCAGCCAGGCATTTTCTGGATGTTTTTCTGTCACAGATGATTCACAGAAAACTGTAGACAATCCCAAAACAGCAGGTCATCCAATTCTGAGATGTTGGAACCATCTGGAAACATCTGCCTGCTACCATCCTACCACACTCAAGGTTGCTGAAATCAAGCATCTTGTCTTAATCCACCGGAAAGCGAAGCTCTCAACCCTGCCTGCATCTTTATTTATACCTGACTCGCTGTCTGCAGGAGCGAGCTGATTGCGTAAACAGGGAGGTGTATCTAATGAAGTGGATAATTTGGGCCTCACCCCCTCTGTTCGCCTCTTTCATTCCCCTTTGACTAATTTGCAAAAAAAAACATGGTTCATTTCTTCACCGCTCACCGTTGAGATCATGAGTTGAAAGTAATTCATTCCTCCATCAGTGATGTGCAGCACCTGATGAGGAGCTACAACGCACGAGGGGAGATGTGTTGAAGTCAGATCCCCTGCAGACTTTTCAGACTCAGACACATGCTGAGCAGACTTAATGTCTTTCACTCCCCTCTTTTAGAGCTGAGAATGAAAAAAAGGCATCTTCACATTCTTGTTACAAGTTCACAGTGACCCGATTCTTTTGTATTTCTGTCATACTAAAGGGAAACTCACAAAGCCCAGTATTACAAAAGTAGTATGGGACTGGTGTGACATGACACCTTATGTTGAGCAGGAAGTGTTTCATTTATTTATTTATTTAATGTGTGTCTGATTTTAAGGCTTAAAGTGTGTGTGTGTATGTGTGTGTGTATACACACATACACACACACACACACACTTTTTTTGTCTCGTTGTGTACTGAACTGAACTGTTTGAGGTGGTTGGGATGGACCTAGTAAAGCTCACAGTAACAGAGGGTGGTAATCAGTATTTGTGTAACGGTTGATTACTTCACAAAATGTGCTGAGGCCTACCGTCTTAGCCGACCTTAACAGGAAGACAGCAGAGGAGGTCACCAGTTGCATTCTTGAGTTTGAAGTTTGGTGCACCTCAGAGACTGCTTACAGATCAGGGAACTGGACTCAAAAATGTATCATATGTTGGTACTGCATTTTGACTGTATTCTTTATTGTAAACTGAAGTAAAACTTGCTTGTAGGTCGATATCAGGGAGTTTGATGTGCTCATTGGACCTGTCTGCCACAACAGACACTGGACTCTGGTAGTAAGTCCATCTTTGTAACTGTAACACTCTGTACCACCTGAGCACTAAACACATCTAAAGATTCAAGCCATTTTTGTTAAAGGTCATGCACCCAAACCAAAAACGAGTCCTGTGTCTTGACCCTTTTGGAGCCACCAGTGGCCAGCTGAAGAAGTGCCAGGATTCAACAAGCAAACTTAAAAAAAATGGTAGCCTACCTTTTGCTGGTGTCATGAATTGCTTGTGACAACATGCAGTGTGACCAGCCACTTCACACTGAGCCAACTGCATTTGTATGTTGACATTCTTGAGTTTTTGGTGAACTTTCTCAGGACGGAGCACAGAGAAGACAACAGACGGTACTTGACGGAGCTCTGCAAAAAGCCGGCATGCCTTCCTGCCCAGTGTGCCAGACTACAACGCTTTAAACAAGCACTGAAAGAGTGACCTGGCTGGCACCCCAAAAAACAATATCAAACAAACCAACAAAAGCCAAACTGTCACAATATGTTGTCAGGAATGCTGAAGAGCGGAGGATCCTGCACAACCAGGCTGCAGGGAGAGTGAACATAAGAACCTCTCCCTGCGCAGTGAGTGGATGTTCCTACGCCCTGAGCCGCCTGGACAGGCATAATAATCAAACTCACAAAGAGCTCTCTATCCAGGAGAGGGTTTATATGATCATGGAGGCCAGGTGGAGATGAACACTGAAGCTCCTCTTGGAGCTTAGGGCGAAAAATCCAATGAAAAAGGAATCTTCTGATTTGGCTTGCCAGCAATCTGGCATACAGGATCTTCTTCTCATGGAGGGTGTCATCTCTTTGGCTTTAACAGGCTGCTCCTACAGAGCCGCCTGTTAAAATGTTAAGGGATAGTTGTTATGACTCTGGGTCATAATATGTATTTGTGTGTGTGAATATGATTTCCCTCCCTGCCAGAGGGTGGTGCTGTGCCCTCTATGTGTGTGCTGTCAGTGTGAAAGTTACAGGTGGCTGGTGATTGGCCGGGAGACGGATGGCGCCGATTTTAAAATGACAGCTGACCAATGCCCTTCCCTTCCATTTTTCCTTGACTTCCAACTAAACCTTGTGTATGCCAACTGTGATTGCCGAACTTTCGATTTGTATTTTGACCATTGATTTTTGCCTAGTGATTTGGATTAGACAATTGTTGTGCATATTGTAAATATACTCTGTTAAGCAGTGTGGTGGTGGTAGGGGTGAGAAGCCTTTTTGTTTGATCTTTTGTCTTCTGTTTATGATAGGGAGATAGGTAAGTGTCCTGTATTTTTTTTGTGTGTGTATTTTGTTTGACAGGTAAGTTAGATTGCATTGATCAGTGATTCTGTGTGTTATTTTGGCTGTGCTCTCCCTGATGACTTAGTTGCTACCGACTGTGAATAAACCAACTCTTTATTCTTTGCACTGCAACCGGTGTGCCGCTGGTCCTGCTTGGGAGTGGGGAAAGAGGGAAGGCAATTCTGTGTTGTGCTCAGGTTCCCCAAGGCCGGGCATAACATAATGGTGCTTTCCAGTGCTTTTCAGGATGTATTGCCCTTTTTTGAAAAGTATGCTCTTGATTCTAGTGCCCTAGTCAAGGGTTTTGGTAAAAGGTTTGTGACTGTGCCATTACATCATGTCAACCTTGGTGAGTCTTTGCCCTCCTTTTTGCAGATGCCTTGCCTGAGGAGGAAATTCTGAGTCTGTCTCAAGGATATTTTGTTAGTAATGGAGTTCTCATGAGGAGATTGGCCTGTCTGGTCAGGATGATTGGGGCAGTGTAATCCAAATGTGGGTCCAGCTGTGTACCAGCAGGACATTTTACACTTGGCCCATGATCATGTCTTCCTGGCCACTTAGGAGTCAGGAAAACTTTAGATCTACTGGCCTGGTTTAAAATCAGATGTGTCAGTATTGCAGAAGATCCCTTTGGCTCCTTTACGTCTCATTCCTGCTATAGACGAGAGCCATTTGAAATAATCTAAGTTGACTGTGTTGGTCTTTGCCTTGCACTAAGACCAGAAATCAGTACATACTAACCATCATGTGTACATCTAGATTTCCAGAAGCCATACCCTTGTGAAAAATCTCTCTCCCAGCTTGCAGACACTGCAGGAGCATGTGACCAGCCACTACACATTCCTTTCCCTTATCTTGATCATCCCTTGTTACTACAATAAATTATCATTGTTTAAATCCAATTCCTGGGTACTTGAGTCCTTTTTATTGCTTCCCTCTGAGCTGCTGCTCCTTTTTGCAAGTTCTTGCAAAAAGTTTTGTAATAACCTGCAATGCCCAAGAAGCATATGAGTCTGATTTTGGGGACAGGCATCAACCTTGACTTCTTTAGGGCATACTCACCCACAACCCACAATCTTCCCAGGTAAGTTACTGTGGCCTGACCAAACTCACACATGGCAAGATTTAAAGTGAAATTATCATCAACAAGACATTTGAACACTAACTGAAGGTGCTCTACATGCTGGAACCAAGTGGAGCTGTGAATGACCAAGTCATCAAGATAAGCTTCACAATTTGATGCTCCATGTAGCACTTTGTAGTGACAAAACCTGTCAGCCGTTACAAAAGCTGAAATCTCACCGGCCCGGGGAGTGAGAGGGACTTGCCAGTAGCCCTTTAAGAGGTCTAGTTTAGTGACAGAGGTTGCAGAACCCACTCTGTCAACAGTCATCTAGACAAAGAAGAGGGTGACAGTCAAGCTTGGTCACAGCGTTCACCTTACAAAAGTCAGTGCAGAAACGTGGTGTACGATCTTGACCTGTCAGCAAGTAAACAGGAGAAGATCCAGGCACTTGAACCTGGTTCAGCAATGTCATGCTGAAACATGGACTCAGTCTCCCTTTGGAGAAGCATGTGCCTCTCTGGATTTAGCTAATAAATACATCAATATCATGCATGAGAACAGTACATTTTGAGACACCAGAGAAGAGGTTCAGGTGTTATATTTCTGTAGAGGTCAAGAGAGTAATGGGGATTTTAAAAGCTCAGTATTTAGATATTTAATGACAAAGTCTAATCAGCCTCCTTTTTTCCTTCATCTTCTTTCTTCTTTATTCCTCTTTTTTGTCATTTTCTGCACACAAAGTTAAACTGCCAGATACTTGGAGAACAGTGTGTCATTAGTGCTTTTATCGAGTGGCTGAGTTGCTGGTGAATCTCTTTATTTTGGCTAATTTAAACGCATGTCCAAGTTCTTGTCTAAAAAGATAACATATTGAATTTTGAAGACAAGTACTCAAGCTCTCTCTGAATTTCCCCCCTCTGTTTTCTCTCTCTGGTCAAAATTCCACAATATCATTTTTGTTTGTCGTATTAAAGTCCAGAATACACAGAATATTGCTCTCTTTTCTCTCCACGGCTACAGTTACAGTTCATGCTGACACTTTTATTCATTGAAAGGAAATTAGAAAAAGCACAACAGCTGAAAAACCTCATTCAATCTGTCAGCAAGGAGCTCAGAATACAATGTGTGCAAGTGTGAACAATACAATTCTCTCTTTTTTCACTTCCCTTGCCTTTAACATTTTGCATTGTAGTCATGCAGCTGAAGCACCTGTCCAGAGAGGCCTATATTACATTTAGCTGGTAGATGTTCAGTGTCTCACTTAAGGACACTGACATTACTGCAGCCTAAGTGTTAAAGACAACTTAAGACAAATGAAAAACATAACAAACCATAACAGTTCTTTATCAGCGTCACCTTTATTTAAAAATGAACCATCTGCCTTTAAACCTCACATCTGAGCAGGCTGAGTCATGAAAAATCAATAAAATTGACCTACAGCATGCTAATCCTTCCCTTCATCCTCATCATCTGTGTAGTAACAGACTTTTGCCCTATTGGATTCAACAGTGAGCCCTTCAGACCTTTCTCATCATCGGCTGTATTTCTTCTTGACACTCTGCCTGACCCTGTTTTCACTCGCTGTGAGGTCAGAGGCTGTGAATTAGGAATTGATTTTCTTAAAATGCTGACAAGAGGTTAATGCCTTAAAGCTGCACTCCGCCAGCTTCGGCCTATTTACTCAAATGAAACTCTAACAAGAAATCTTCTAGGCTAACAACAAGCGACAAATCACAAGGACAAAATACACACTGTTAACAGCAGTGAGTAAGAGCTCCATAAACTGACTCACCAATGTTAGATCTTTTTCCTCTCTCATCACTTTGGTTTAAAAACATCACAGAGCGGACAGGTTGGTAAACATTAATCTTGCTGTGTGCAGTTTACTGACGGGACTTTACAGGATTTCTGGGATTTGATGTCTGCACATTTGACGGCCGCACACAGCAGTGAGCGGTCGCTATTTGAAATTTTGCAGAATTTCCTATTATATTATTTGAAATCTGACATGGTAATACCCGTCCCTCTCAGCATGTCTCTCTCCCTTTATCTCCCTCTCCTGCCTTCATTCCTCCCTTCATGCTCCCCATGTTTTCTGGTCAAGAGGAAATGTGATATTTCCTTAATTTTCTCTCCATCCTGTCTGCTCACCCGATGTAGTTCAGGTCAGACCTGCTGTTGCTTTTCAGTTTAGCTTTGCTGCCTCTATCTGCTTGAACATGTTTTGATATTTCTGAGACACCACTAATTTACATTTTTTTTCTCTTTTCCACTCCAAGGCTCCAATTTACTTGCCTTTAATGTTTGCAAAAACTTTTAGCTTGTGCAAAACTAATGACATAACCCCTGACTGCTCAGGAAGATTGTCTTGTACCAATGACAAGGCTTAATGAGACTTTGAAACACTGTAAAATGTTTTAGCCCACAGCACGACACAATTAGACTGTCTGGTTACAGGGTGGTCAAACCTATTTTTAGAATATTCATTTTCTTTGCTTGATGGAGCAAAAATGGGTTGTAACCAGATGTTGCAGGACATTTGGGCATGCAAAACTTAAAAAGATAAAAAAAAATTCTTCTGTGTGAGCTCTGCAGACATTACCATCAAAGTTTCTGACCAGAGGAAGCTCCTGTTGCACTTGCTTCAAAAGTTGGATAATGACCAAATGTGCGTCCAAACTATTCCTCTTGCAATAATGTCCTGCTGCCAGACTAAACAAATTTAAGACCTTATCTGTGGACTGTTAAGTTGTGGTAGGCATTTCATTATTTTTTTTGACATTCGATAGATAAAATGATTTTTCCACTAACCAAAACTCATCATTATAAAACAATGAAAATGATTTAGTTGTAGCGCCAGTGGTCAGAGAAAGTCATGTTTTGCTCTGTTATGTTAGAAATGTTTGGTTGTTGTTTATTCACCAAAGTCTGCTCTGTAACTCATTAGTCCGACTCTGAATAGACAATGTCAAAATGTACTGAATAAACTCACAGAGGAAACTTCTCTTTGCAAAAACCTTCTCATCTTTGTCTGGTGTGCAGAGTACACACACACAAAAGCCAAAATCTAACACACAGAAGTATGGAATTAGTACATTTTTGGAGGATACAAACAGATTAATGCTACATTGTGTATTTAACCTTCTTTTTCAAGGTGTCCCCCTGTTATCTCAACCAAGAGGAGACGCAGTAAAAGCCAGAGCCTCTGAACTTCTTTGTCTTGGTTTTGTTTACGGACTTTGCTTGTTAATCACATCTGTTTGAACAGACTCACCTTCATACAGACCAACACACAAAGCTTTCCTGTAAACTCTTTTTTCTTAATAACCATCTTATCTTTTTGTTTGTCTGCTGGACATTTTATTGGCTTGGTGTTTCTGATGCTGCTGTTCTGCTGTTTGAAAAGCGCCTGTCTAATGCCTTGTGCAAATTTTGACTTGACTTGTTTGCAGATTTGTGCTTGTACTGATGTTGCTTTCTTGGCGGGGGTTTTGTGAGGTTGGTTGAGTGGTGAAAGCAAAAGGAAAGGGCTTTAAACTGATCAACAGTCTAAGTTCTTCATTGTCCTTTTTTTCTCCTTTACAGCAGTGGATTAGTGCAGCGTATTTAGCTTTGCCAAAACTGAAGAAAACCAAAACGGAAGGAAAAATAACTGAGAATTCCTTCATAAAAGATAGGAGAAAGACTTAAACTCTGCACCATTTTAGTTTGGGCCCTGGCAGCAGACAGCTGCTGTGACCTGCTCATACCAGCATGGGCTGGGGAAGAAGAAGAAGAAGAAGAAGAAGAAAAACCCTGGGAGAAGCTCCAACTCCTGCTTATATAGACAGTAGCTCCTTCTCCTTTTTTAGCAGTGATTTATCCATTACCCAATAAAAAGTTAACAGTGGAGAACCATCACTAACCATTACTGAACCATTACTATGTTACAAGAATAAACATGATCTCAAACTGCTCAAAATCAACACACCCTGCCAACAGCTTCCAAACCTCCCCCTCATCTGTACTAGTGTTGCTTTTGTCAACGAAAATTATGACTAAATATTATCGTCAACGAACCTTTATCACGTGACGAAAACGAGACGAGATGCAACGTAAATGGTGGTCAGGTGACAATAAGTCTAATTAAATATATAATGAAAAATTGTTGATGAATAAAAACGAGGCTAAATGTGGTTTACAAAATAAAAGCTCTGCTAAAAAGTCTCTTCATTTTCATTGACCAAAACGAGACGAAATGTTAAAACTTTATTTCATCTCATTATTATTATTATTATTATTATTTTGCAATATTTCTGTTTCCTGTGTCTGCATGCGCAGACGCAGGCGACGTCACTTCCTCAATCCCCACTCGCTGCATTATTTAGAAGATGCAGCTGCGGTGGGTTAACGTTAACGACAACTTTATGTGTGTACTTCTAACATGTTTGGTTGGTAAAATTAATATGTTGTAAATTCAAATCAGAGCGTCTTCTGTGTCTGGAATGGAATGTATTCTTGAGTCTATAAGGTAACAATAATATAATAATAAGATAACCTTGTATGACTTGTGAAATGGGTGACAAAAAGAAAACTTTGGTTTTGTCTATACTATACTAGGTACTTATACTATATTGACTAAAACTAGACTAAAATGTCATCAGTTTTCATCGACTAAAACTAGATTAAAATAGTCACGGATAATCCTGACTAAAATAAGACAAAAATGCTCAGACTTTTGTTGACTGAAACTTGACTAGACTAAAAAGAGTATAAACGTGACTGAAACGAATAAATACTAAAATGACAGTTTGACACAAAGACTAGACTAAAACTAAAATTAAAACAGGCCGCCAAAAACAACACTAGTACCACATCTGGCACATTCTCAAGAACTTAAATGAACCATAAATGAATCCACATGGTTGGGGTCTGGTGTGACAATTTCTGGTCTAAACCAGAGGATGAAGTGCAGTGCAGGAGAGGTGAGAAACACAAAAATTAATCAAATAAAAAGATGTTAATACCCAGTGTTTTGTCAGGCAAGATCTTGTGTGACCGTGGCATCAGTGCACAAACAGAACACAACTACAATTTTCAACCCTACATCTTTACTAATCACCAAACAACCCGACACCTGCTGGCTAGATGGCAGGTAAAAATGACTGAGGTGGACCAGCACTGTGTGTTGTGTATGAGGTTAGAGGTGACAGAGCATCCCTGTGACACAAAAGTAAATAAAATATGATCCAGACACTTTTTTATCATTCTCCTTATTTTCTCTGCCATTTGGTTTCTTTAATTCAGATCATGTCTAGACTCTTTTTTCCTCCATTTAAAATTGTATTAGTTTTCCTTTTTGTTTCATTTCAGGGTTGCAAGTTCCTGCTTACATTTTTTTTCCTTTATGTTCCCCACTTTTCTTTATATCACAATTCACAAATAGACTTATTTACTTGTGTAAATAAAAAGAGCTAAACAATGTTAAACTATGCAGAGAAATATCTAACTTTGCAAATGATACTGTTCATATCTCTCTATAGTGGGTGATTAAGCCGAGGTTTCTATTACATTATACAGTATCTTGTTAGAGAGAATGAATAAGTCAGATGTCACATTCATGTTTTAAAAATCCGTACGATTACATTTCATCTTCCCTTTAGCGAATGAGGCCAGGGAGAAAACGCATTATGATGATGCATGATGTGACACAGCTGACAGACTGCGCAGAGACCTGAAAGCCTTTTGTAATGACAACTATTACACTGAGGCCAAAAGCAGGTTTTCACGAGTACTTAAATGGAAATGTTGCTGTGTTCTCTGGAAAGCTGCAGACATGCTGGAAGCCGGAGCCTCAGCTGGGAGCTGGTGTGTGTGCATCGCTCAGGGGAATGGGAAACGAGGAGGAGAGGTCCTGTCAAGTCCCATTCACTGTTGTCTGCATCTGAGCTGCAAAAAATGACGAGCTTAGCAGAGGATTATTTTAGTGCAAAAGTCTTGTACAGCACAAGATTTTGCTGTTTTCAAGTCATTTGATCTGTCAGTTTCATGAATAATATGAAAAAAAGAAAGAAGTTAGGTGTTAAAAAATCATTTATGGCAAAATTTTGCAAAATTTGCCATGGCAAAATTTGTCAAATATTCCTGAAATTTGCTAAATTATTGGGCCAGTGAGTACAGAGACATGTCACTGGCTAATGCTCCTCAACAGCCACTTTCAGGTCAGATGGGATCAGACATACCACTAAATCTTGGCACTATTAAGCTTCATCACTAGGTATAGCAGTAGGTATATTTGTGGTAAGAAGTAAAAAGCCATATGATGTAGTGGGGTATCGTCCCCTGGGAAGACAATTTTAAAAAATGAAATAAAATCTCAAAACTTGAGACACCTCTCTGTATGTCTGTTAAGCATCTGACTCATGCCCACTCACTGCCATGATTTCCCCTCGCCTTGAGTGCTGCATTTTTGTTTCTTCATGGAATATCATGGTGAAATACTTTGCTCCATTCATCATGTTTTAGAGTGAATGGGTCAGGCTTAAGATTGTGACTCGCCTCTTTAGATGGATGGATGGATGGACGGACTGACTGACTTTATTGATCCCAAGCTGGGAAATTCTTAATTCTTCCAAAATGCAACTGAAAATCATAGCAGACCTCATTCAGCAAACCTTTTGTGATTGTCTGGACGTAGTTACTGCAGGATATTTAAAGACGCGCTGGTGAGTTTGGGGAATGGTGTGCTCTCTCTTTCCCTGCCCCCTTTTTTTTTTGCGACAATTATTAAATAACGAGAGCTCTCCTTTAGTTGTCCGGATGGATCCATAAAACTCAAGACCACCTCAGTCTTGTCCACAGACTGAAAGTGGATGTTAATGTTTTTCTGACTCAGTTTGAAAGCAGTTCAAAGCCCATGTTGTTTGCCTTACAGTGTTACCTTCATTTTTGCCTATTTCTAATTTGTCCAATTCTGCTGATGTAATCTGAAACACACGTGCAGGTTTACACCAAAACATTCAGGCCTCTTTTCCCTCCCACTTGCCCTCTCCTGACGACCGTTCATAATTTAACTCAAATGTTACTTTTTGAATTGTGTCCATGTTCTGACGAGCTGCTAAGTTTGTTACAATGTAGATCACGCACAGTCGTTAATGTGATTAACATTCTAAAGCAGAGAGATACATAATGGTGAAACATCTGTTACACTGTATCAACTCTCATGGAATGCCTCGTCCAATCAGAATCACTCAATGAGAACTAACTGTTGTATAGTAAAAGTTATGTTTGCTAACATTCAATTCAAATTCAGTTGCTAATGCTATGTATGTAGCAAACAGAGTAACCTAGCATTGCTGTATTCCCTACAGAGGAGATGAAGGCAGCAGAATAACTGGGGATGCACAGAGCTGAGATCATGTGCAAATAAACTGATAATTAATTTGGTCTCCAGAGCGCTGTGGGACAGCAGAGAGGCTGCACTTATTTCAGCTGGTAGAGTGGAACAGATGCTGGAGGGGAGTGCTGGTCATGGCTCTTGCTGTTAGTTGGATTGTAGAAGCTTATTTGAAGCTTAGTGCGCTCATGTTTTTAGGTTGTAGTGCTTGGTGGTCTGAGCAGTGCAAACACACTCAGCAGCTCTCACTGCTGTCACCAACAGGTAACACACACTCTTCTGTGGAAACAAGAGGAAGCCGGCGCAGTAGGAGGCCCTCCCAACAGACAGGTAAACCGTAAGAGCACTCCATTTAACTGTATAAACACTGTCAAACAACAGGAGACAATAGACACTGTGAGACCGTTTTCTGCAAACAGAAAATTTCTGCCCAGTGTTGATCATGACTGCCTCATTTCCTCACTCAGCAGAGCGGGAAACTGCTGAATTAGAGACTGTCACACACCAGCTCAACTAATATGACAGTAAATACCTAAAACTTCAAGTAAGCGTGATATATTACATCACTGGAAAGCAGATATTCATTATGCGCAGAATGTTATGCAGTTTAACAACAACAACAAAAAAAAAAAGATTTGTCAAAATTCAGTGGTCAGCTTTTGTACAGGATGAAGAGAAGGGACCACATGACTCCCAGTCTGGTGCCCTTACTTTGATTGTCCATCAGTTTTAGAATTGATTTTGATATTTTATTTTATAGGCCTTGCTCCTGGTTACATGAGACATTTAACCTCTGATGTCCGACGGCTTCACTGTAAAAGCCTGAGAAGCTTAAATGTCAAAACCTGAACAGAGCCCGATGGCCTGATGCTGACAGAGGATAAAGTCACATGGTTTGAGCTTGTCATTCTTTGCAGTGAAATTCTTTTTTCCTGCTGTTTATTGTTCAGCCTCGTTACTCATATCTGTTTGACCAGGCTAAGTTGTGACGATAACGGCGCATGTAAACGTCTCATCTTTCTCCTTGTCCTCATAATGACACCATCCTCTGTTTTTTTTTTTTGTATGTGTGTCTGTTTTTAGAGAGATGATCCCACAAAGAGCAGAAGGCTTTGCTCATCTAAACCTGGATCAACATGTTGCTTTCTGCACAGCGCGGTGACTTCATGCTGGTAGCATGCACTTCCCTTTCCTTTAATTTCTTAATTTTGCTGTCGTGGTATTTGCCTCTTTGTTGTGTTTTATCTTAAATTTCTCGTATCCATTATGTTTGCTTGTCATCTTTATTTTTTTTTTCTTTTTGTTTTGAGGTGATATTTTTATGAAATTTGTTTTAATCTCATCTGCAGTAGTAGTTTGCCCCTTCTTTCTGTGCTTCATCATTGTGCAGATGAGCTAAATTAAGTCAATACTGAATAATTAGAGAGTTTGCAAAGATGAAAATCAAGATGAAAGGGAAAAAGGCCTTTTATACATAATATCTAAAATTGGCCATGTTTCCCTTATGTTTTTGTTAAGAAAATTATTCATAACAAATTGGCAAAAAGTTCATATTCTCATGTAGAGCTACTTGACATTTGTCTTCTTTGCTACTTATACTATTACTAGAAATAATCATTTTTGTAATGGAATAAAACTGAAAATAAATAAATAAATAAATAAAAACTGAAAATCAACACCAAATACATCATACAAATAAAAATTAGGGCAGCCATATAAAGGCAATGCAACTACAATAAAAGTGTCATTATATACATGTGTTGCATGTGGGTAAACAGACATGTTCACCATGCATATTCCCATAGTAGCAGTTCTCAGTATGTGATTTCATGTGTGTGTAATGTGTTTAGCCCTCCCTGTCTTTGTGCCAGAGAGGCTGAGGGGAAACACTGCAGCCTGAGTCTGAACAGTGTTAAAGGGAGTAATGCTATTTTGATGAGAAGCAGACAACTGTCCTCTCTATTTATTCCACCTGCAGTGTCTTGAAAACAAATAGAATAACCTGTGTTTGGGAAGAGGAGTCTGGCAGTGAGGTAATGTCTGGCTCCCCTGCTGCGGCCGGCCCTTTCATCTCTGTTAATATAACGCCAACACGTATTTCAGAGAGTGGATGTGTTTATCTAAAGTGTCTTTCAAGCATCGTAAATGTATGCATCTTTAGAGTAGGTGGCCCCATTGGGACTTGAAACCTTTAGCCTTAGTGTTAATGCCTCATTTACCCATTGAAATCAACCTCTAATGCCTCAGTCACACATTGGAGCACACTTAACATCGGACTGAAGATCTGTAACGGCAGAGGGTGGATTTACCCTTGATCTGTACTTGCAAGATTTTACATTATGTTAGAAATTTCATTTATTGTTTGAAATTTCAGTGTGTGCTCTGTACACCCAGTGGTGTCACACTTGCTAACCTTGAGAGTCAAGAAATAGGCAAGCTTTCATATTATGCTTATACAGTATGAAAAGCATGAAAAATTACATATTTCACTTTTAAGCTCTACATTTACATACTGAAGAGGGAAGGAATTCATCTTCCACATGCCTGCAACTGACTAGATAATATTATTGTCATACTGCACATGTGCCAAATGGGAGAAACTGCTAAACAAAGTTTTTGACTAATGTAAAGACACGTCTGGATGTTTACCAAGACCTTAAACATGGTGCTGTTCTGTCTAAATTAAATAAGCCTCTGGCGGTGGGAAAAAAAAAAAAAAAAAAGAAAAAAAAAAAAAGTTTTGATCTGAATGTGAGACTCTCATCAACTCTCAGCCAAAAACAAAAGTTAACACCAGAGGGTGAGCAGTCACTGAAGTAAGGTAACCATGGAGAATACATTTTTAATAAAACACATTTTGTGATGGTATAAGGCTGAGATTTTAGCAGATAGCCATTTTGAAATTTGATCAATATGTGAGAAAAAAACAGGTGAAACACTGGGAGAACAGGAGAGTGCCATGAAAATTTGGGGTCTCTTGGGAAAATTGAAAGTTTTTTTCAAATGTACACACTTTTGTACTTGAACGTCACCCAAAAAGGCAAAGGAAAATGATCCGCACAAACATATGCATTTATATGTGGAGATAATGCCTAGTTTGTCTTGTGTCTGAAATGACAGCTTCACATCTCAAAAACATTTTCCCAAGGCAGCATACAGGAACCTGTTTCCATACAACATTGAAATTGTTGCAAAAAAAATAAAGCAAATTAAGGTGCTTTTCCAGTACGTCTGTAGCCTCCCATGGGATCTGTCATCATCATCTGACTGTTGCTATGGGCAACCTTTACAAAGAGTTACATTGTACTGCTGGTTCCCATCTAATATCGCTGTTCCATTCTTTGCATACGAGACAAAGGACGGATGATTTCTTTATATCCACCTGTTGACGTTACCACCATCCACCAAAATAGCAGCTGTCAGAGGTCAGAGTTCAAAGAGCAACTGGTCATGTGATTAAATCTTATGTGCATGTCCTGTTTTTATATGGCAAATGTATTTCCATCGTAAATTATCACATTTCTTTTTTTCAATTTTTATCCACCTCAAGCTGCATTGTGTTCAACATTTCCTCTTTCCATCAAGCATTTTTTTTTTATTTAGTGTGCCAAAAGATATATAAAAAAGAAAAAAAAAGGGGTTGATGGAAACCCTTTGAGCTACACAGGGGATGGGACCTTTAACCACAAAGCAAGGCTCTTAACACTGTCTGGGAGCGTGAATCCACCTTGGGGCCATACCTAAAACGTCTGCATTCATGAAACTCTAAAGCACTTTAGACAAAAGACTTCGCCAAATGGCAGGTATAAAAGCAGAGTCCTGTGGAAAAAAACGGGCCTATAACAAATGTATGGCAGGCCAAATTTAGTCCACGGTGATGGGTGACATCTCAGCACCGGAGAAGTGCCGCTGTCTAAGTGGAGCCGTGTCATTTTCTCAGTGAAATGACAGAAAGCACTGAACACAGATGATGTACTGCCTCCCATGACAATGAAGACATTTCATTCGTCTGAATGGTGGTTCAATATCACTTCCCATTGCCTTCATACCCATGACCTTTTCACCCTCTAGTTTCATTTCAGCCTTCATCCACCATGTTTGAATGGAGAATCCATTTCCCATAAGAGCTGCAGTGTGTTTTTGTGTGTGTGTGTGTGTGTGTGTCTGTGTGCATGTGTGTATCAAGTGAATTGTCAGACAATTGTCAGAGTCCCTGTTAAAGGGTGTTCTGGTTTCTTGGGAATCTGAGCCTCAGTGAGCAGCTTTTTTGATCAGTAACAAATGATGATGAACAAAAGACAAATGCAAAGCGAGTTTTGAAAGGCAGAAATCTCAGCGCCTGGTGAACTAACTGTTGAGTCACTGGTGTTGATCGACACACAGATATTAATGTCTTTTTGTGGTATGGGGCAGTGAAAATGTTATTTATTTATTCCACTTTTAAAAAGCTGCACTGAGCACTTTTGTATGTTGGCGGCTTCAAATAGCAGCAAGAGGTAATTCAGTCAGAGACACAGAGGTCAAGGAACTGGTCTAGAGTGAAGCTGCGGTCTAGAGTGAAGCAGGACTCAAGGGCGCCCTTGATCCACACTTTGCACTTCTCACTGGTTTATCTTTGCACTTTATTAAATTACTGTTAATTACGATTAATCTACCTTTGTACGGTTACAATTTTTACATTTTTATTTTGATTATACTTTGCATTTTTTATCATTCCTTTTATAATCTATTATTTTATTTACCATTTGCACACCTGCATTACCCTTGGCACATTTGCATTTGCACAGTATGTTATTTTTGGAGTATTATTTTTTACCTCCGGAGTTTTGTTTTTTTTTTTTTTTTTTTTTTTTTTTTTTTTTTTTTTTTTTTTTTTTTTTTTTTTTTT
>OMKZ01054761.1:2599-15649 GCA_900302535.1 Neoniphon sammara | reverse complement strand
GTTGGAGGAGCGCCGGTCACTCGTGTCCCAGGGACGCCACTTACTGTAACACCCTCAGAGCCATAACCCACACACACACACACACACACACACACCACCACCACCATCCTGTGACACAGAAACGTACGTGTACACACATTACACGCACACACGCAGAGCAGAGGTTTTGAGTGACAGTTGCTCCGCTGCTCTCGCCTGGCGGGGGGGTTGTCACCCCGTCCATCTGTTCCTGATCGGCCCCCAACGTGGAGAGGCAATTGGCTCACGAGGTCTTGTCCTTTTGAAAAAAAAAAAAAAAAGAAAAAAAAAGCTGTGGGTTGGGATTTCTCTCTCTTGAAGCTTTTTCTAATACACAGGATTGGATGTTGTAGTCTTTTGAGCCATGATCCAGGCTAATAGTCATATTGATACAGAGGCCTACTTCAGATGTCTAATGGTTTTCAAAGTGGGGCCCGGGGACCCCAAGAGGTCCTTGAGGGGCTTCCAAGGGGCCCCCAGCAAAATGAGGAATAGTTTAATTTCTCTGTGATTTAATTCATTTGAAATTAAGAGACAAAAAGTATGATATTTTAACATAAAGTTTTGAATCTGTTTGTCAGTGTCTGAGTATGACATCTAAACAATGTAATATGTAACACAAACCAAAGTATATTTTCATATCACGGTCCTTAGGGAAAAGTCACTTCAAGTGGGGTCTGTGGCTTAATGGAACTCAACTTTGGGGTCTGGAACATGAAAGAGCTTGAAAAGCCGTGGGCTAAAGGATGATGTATTAACTCATAAATGATGACTAGACAAAATTAGACCATGTTGTTGTCAATCTACATGATGTGATGCTGTGTGACGAGCTAAAACAAATCAGAGAGTGAAGTTGTGCAACATGTTTCATTTTGTCCAAATCAGACCAAAGCACTGCTTGCAGCCGGACAGTTGATGACGATTGATTCTATTCTTGGAGACACTTTAAGATGTTACTTCATTTTGTGTTATCCAGTTTTGGGACAAACAAAACTTGAAGATCGTTTTTCCAGCCATTGCTGCAATGTCTACAATATTATTTTGTGTTCTTGTACTTTATTTAACTCCATTATACATCCTGTACTACAATAGTTTTATGTTGTTTTACACTGGAAGACCTTTATGTTACTGCATGTGTTGAGTGCATATTATGAAATGATTATTTCCTCCTTCCTAATTAGCATTAAGACAACAGTGAACTACTGAACTGACCTGAATTGCACTGATGGCGTATCAGTTTGCCTTTTCAGTTGCTCTGCTGAATATTCATGCTCAACTGTCTCTTTCTGCTTCCGCTTCCTCTTGTGAGAAGGAAACTTTTAGTCAAAATACAAATGAAGGGCTCGATTTCACATTGCAGAACCACTTCTGATGGTTTAATCATGATGATTTATGTCTGGGTAATAAGAGAATGTATTCATAGATTTGTTGGGTATTTATTTCTGCTTTGGCCACAAAGTGCTGCTGAAGTTTCAGGGGTTCTTGTTACTTTAAAATACCACAGCTTCACTACATTGAAATACAGTTGTTCCGTTATTTTTTTTTTTTTTTATGAATAAGACTGAATAAGAGTTGCTTTTATTTGTTCTAAATATCAACATGCATCTCTCATTACTCAATCACCAAAATATAAGAAAAATACTTTGCATTTTTTTTATTCACATCTCTCTCTCTCACACACACACACACACACAACAGACTTAATTTTTTTTCATTTCCTTCTCATTGGCAGCTCTCTCTCACAACTTCAGCCAGACCCTGGGTCAATACTGCAACCTGATAGGCTCACACAATCTGGTCCCTAAACCCCCATGGGCTCCTACCTTCTCTGTCACAGACATACTGACAAATTATTCACCTCCAGTCTGCACACCACAGCACTGTTTGTCATGCTCAAAAAATAAATGAATAAATAAATAAATGAATAAAAAAGCTTGACAGTTTGATGAGGTTAAATTAAGCATGCTAATGGACTGGTCCTGTATCGGGGCTGATGTTGCCATGTGTTTGGAGATAAGAATCGTGTTATACTGGCAGTGTTATTATATGGTTCGGTGACTTTTATATGGCGGTGGATGCCGTGACAAAACAAACCAAACCTGACAAGGGCTTCCTTCGACGCGTAGCTTCAAGTTTACATTTTAAACATTTAGCCGCTGCTCTAACCCAGAGGGACTTGCAAAGGGTGCAGCAGTAGAATATGTCTCAATTCTTAGATGGCTGTTATTACAAGCCTCAAATAATATGGAGTGTAAGGGGTCAGTGCTTTGAAATACAAAGTCATTTTCACAGTAGAGAAATGGAAAAAGAGGTAGTAAAAGATATAGAAGGGAGATGGCAACTGGTTTTTACTGGATACACTTAAGATTTCAGCATTAGCAAAGTTCTCTTGCTGAATATTAAGTGCTCTAAGCTTTCTTAAGGTCTCATTGGTTCCACATTATTTGACCAAATAATTCAGGCTAAGACCCTTGGAAAACTTAAGATAAATAAGAACTGGTATTTTTTTATGTTTTTTATCATTTTGTCTTTTTTTTAGCATCTCATTTTAAAAAAAATCTCGCAGGTACATTCATGCCTATTTAACTTACAACAGCAGGGAAAGAAAACTCTAAGTATTCATTTTATCTACAGAGGAAATCTCCCACAGATGTGTCTGCATTTATCAATTTGACTGATCTCCCCCGCTCAGCGCTACGTGCTGAGCTGCCATTGTGTCTCTGCTCGGCGAGTTGAGAAAGGCAGACCCGGAGAGGCTTTCTGAGGGATTAATGAGGACTATAAGGAGAACCGGGCTGGTAGAGGCAGAGAGCTGGGCAAAGTGGCGGGAGATGAGTGGATGTAGTGGAGCTGAAATGGGCTCTGTGCTGTGTATCCAGGGCAGGATGGGAGGATGAAGAGGATGAGCTGAGGATTGCCTGTTTCCCCCTGATATAAATGACTGCTTATACACCTCTGACAAATGATCACTAGGGGCTACATTGTGTGCAAGTGTGTGTGTGTGTGTGTGTGTATGTGTGTGTGCCTTTCCATACAGTATGTGTAACCACAGACCAGACACACAGATATATAGCGAATATACAACACTCACTACTATTTGTTCAAAACCAGAAACATCACATCTGCTTTTCTTCTTTGCAGCTTTTTAATTTCGAAGCCCCAAACACTCAGGATTAAAGTTACAAAGGTGCTTATTTGCAATAAAGTTACGCCGCACTCAGTAGTTAAAGTTTTCTTGCTATAAGTTAAAGATGTATCCAAGAGTCACAGTGTGCTGTGACTTGTGCTGAGGGGAGTTTTGTAGTTTACTCTGCTCCCTTTTGCCTTAAAAAGGGATAATGATATGAGATGATTCACACTGTCGGCAGTAAAATCAGATTTTAGACTGCAGTGAAAGCAAATCCCATGCTGGGAGTAAGGTAACTGATAGCAGTCAATGCAGAGTGAATATCTGTTGTTTATGAGCTGTGATAAAAATAAGCACACATACGCACGCACATACACACACGCACACACACATATACACACACACCGACTTGCCTGAGGCATTTGGTGGTGCATCCTTAGTCGTTTATTCCCACTCTGCTGGGCTAATAGACTAGAATAATGAATTTACTCCCAGTCACCAAAGCAATTTTTAATAAAAGACAAATTCCCCCTCTCCGAGTGTTATTGCCAGGAGTGTCCTTACCACCTCAGAGACCAACAAATATACCCTAATGGCATTACGCTGTCTCACTAACAGTTATTGGCATTAAGATTGCTAGTACGGTCTATGCAAAGTTGAGATTAATATTATTTGCAAATGGCTCCCTTGCAAATAAGCTTTTTAAAAAAATATCAGTGAGATCATTTTAAATTAGCCGAGGCTTTTTACACTGTGACTGCAAATGCTGTCAACTAAGTATAAGTAAAAACAAATCTGGTATATCCTTAGATTACCAACAGTAATACATCACAGAACATTTGTGGATATATGACTGTATTCATCACTCCTCGGAAAATGTGATATTTATCATCGCCAAGTGCCAACATATTTTGTTATACATTGAGCAATGAAAACATGGTCAGACATTGTGTTTTGGAATGAAACCCACATTATAAAGAATATTAGCTCTAACTTTTTTATGTGCAATAATAATGATGATGTACTACCTAACATACTTTATTTTTATATAAATAGTAACATCATACAGTGACAACAACTTTAAGGTGTAATGAAGATTATAGATTATAGTGCATATAGTTAGTCAAAAACATGAAGCAGATATTTTTTAGCAAATCTAATTTAATGGCTTTAAATTAAACCC
Organism: Neoniphon sammara; assembly: GCA_900302535.1. Classification (NCBI taxonomy): domain Eukaryota; kingdom Metazoa; phylum Chordata; class Actinopteri; order Holocentriformes; family Holocentridae; genus Neoniphon; species Neoniphon sammara. Next base: position 11,321 of record OMKZ01054761.1, on the reverse strand, counting down.
TTAACCCCTTGCCCATACACTAACTAACTGTATAAATGGATTACAGTGTGTGAAGGCACCTACGCAGCGCTGGTCACTGGTGGAAAAGGAGGCATTTTGCTGTGTAAATAAATGATTTAATGTAGTGAAACATTCCCCTTAATTCACCCTGAGAAACTTCGCTCAAAAAACCCAAGGTTATGCGAAGGAAATTAGATGATTTCATTTTCCATGCCTTGAGAAAAAAACAGCGGCTGTCGTATTTGTAGGAGTTAATAAATGTCATGGCCAGAAATTGAAGTTTATGCCCATGACCACTCCACACACCCTGAGTGAGGCTGCTGTACCGGGACAGGGGAACATACTGCGCCCACTGTGTTCTCCGGGCCTCCATACGTACAGCACACACACTCAAACTCAGCCCAATGCACATCAAGCTCCTTTCTAATTATATCTTTTGTCACCTGCTGCCTTTGAATTTTTCTGTAACTCTCCTGAGAAATGTGGATGGTTGTATAAGTTGAATTTTAAATACTGTATGCACAGGTGCCATTATAAGCCAAAACATGACCCTTTTATTCTCATAGACACCCCCCTAAATTGGCTTTAATCAGAATTTATTTAGTTTTGCAGATTAAAATGATTAAATGAATAAAATGATATGAATCAAACATCGTCATTTTTAATATTACAAGCTTATGCACATTATTACAGTCAATACAGTTTACACAAATCTCTTCTGTGGATGGAAGAGTCTTGTTGAATGGAACAAGCTCCTTAGAATGTAACAGACGCTGACAGCCGAGTTTTCTCACATTTCTCTAAAACCATTCATATTCCCCTATAGTCTTGTTACTCAGCCTATTAGCAGAGCTCTGCTAATTCAGCTTTTCCTGTCTAACTAAACCTATAAAACTCAAATGCAGTTTAATGATGCCAGAGATGTGGGTTGGAAGGCTGCTATTCCTTATATTTTCTGTTAAAATTATTAATTATGTCTGGCTATCTGTGTACACTCAGGCCTGCAGAGCTCTGTGTCACAGAAACACACACCCCAACTCACTTTCCTCAAACAGGGAAACACCCCAACAACTAATCTAATAAATACAGCTTGTAATAAATCACTAATAATTTACAGAAGATCCCTTTAACAGCTTTCGACTGTGCATCACTCAGACCCCCGGGTCCCCGTTCCTCATACCCTCTGCGCTAATGCAGCGCTAATGCAGCGAACGGGGGGCTTGTTTTTATTAGCTAGTGTCCCACTGTTTGGATAATCTCTCGATTTACCAAAGCCCCACGTTGACAGCCCTCCTCGCCGAGTCCCGAGCCCCTACAGATGTCCAAACACCGGCTAATGCAGCCAGCAGGATCCTCAAGCAAGAAGACAGAGAGAGAGATAGAGCGAGAGACACGCAGAGATGTATGGGCTCCATTTTGTCAACGCAAGGTTTTCACTCCGCCGGGCAGGACGTGAACCGAACTTTAGCTTCTCCCAAATTAATCACCGAGATACTTTTGATAAGTCTCGCTCTAGACTTCGCTGCACAAGCCAAGTCATACATCATATTAAAGAAAATATGCAAGCTAAAATAATGTGGTACATATACCACTCGGGTGCTTAGAGCAAGACACTCTTCCACACAGCGCTGTCTGGCAATCAACACATGTCAAACACAATAGGCATCAACCATGGTTTGTGGATGAGCACCATGTGACCAGATCCTCTGGCCACAGCACAGCGTAGGAGCATCACTACTGTGTTCACTTTGACGATACCATCAAATTACACTGCAAATATAGCAGACCTTTAATAGAAATGGTTATCTCTACGCTTTAAAATAGTTTTCCTAATCTTTATGCTATCCATGTATTTGTGATACAGAGGTGGAAAGAGTAATGTATACTTTTAACCAAGTTGAAGTGATAAATTTAATTATATTTACTCATGTAGAGTAAGAGAAGTTGTCTAGGAAATGTGTGTGAGTAAAAAAGAGTCAATAATAGTTCTAGTTATGAACTAGAATTATGAACATTCCAAAATTGTACCCTTACATTAACCTCTTTAATCTTCATGGTTGCTTCGACATTACAAATGCATGCTGCACATCCCAAGCTTTGTTCAAACACACAGAACTTTATTTTAAATTCCAGTGGAGATCCCAAGTTTTCCAAAAATACCAAATATGTCCTGCTGAATTACAGGGAAGTGCGTATAAAATGATAACGCAAAACATCTAGATATTTTCTGTTTGATGTAATGGTACAGCCATAAAACAATGAAGGATTGCAACCAGCAGATACAGAATATGTATATGACACTGTCATACAATATGGGAAAAAAAAGTGTTTTTTTCTAATTTTGAAGGGAAATTTAAGGGAAAATAGTTCAAAGCGTTAAATGATTATCTGTTTCAAACTAGTCCAGAGTAAATACCTAAAACGCCTAACAGAAGTAAAAGTAAAAGAACAAAAGTACACAAAGAAGTAGTGTTTCTCCATAGTTTGACTCAAGTGCAGTAACTATAGAAATCCTAATGTGCTATTTTCTACCCCTGGTGTGTGAGAACCTGCGTAGAAAAGGGAGTGCAGTGAGAGGGCTGTGTATGTGATGGCTTGCCATGTCAGCTCATTGGAATGGTTGATGAGTTCACACCAAGCAGGCCCGGGTGATGATGGGATAGGTCTTAATGTAGACAGCCATAAACACAGCAGGCCATCGCTAATCCTGAGAGGCTCCTTTGTGTATCTCACGCTGCACAAACTGTTTTGATGAATCGTCCGACCCCTGACCCTTTGATGACGGATGGCGCTCTGAGGGGAAATGTAACCAGAAGGCAAACGGATCGCCTGGCCATCCTGTTTGGGAGATGAGACCGACTCTTGCTTCATCATTTCTGTTTTTTTGCCATGATATATTTAGTTTTCGTCTGGTGTGGCATACAAGTTGTAGAGGAAAGCGTTGGTTATAACAGTGCAGAGAAGTTAATATTAGCTATTTGACCAGGATGATAATTAATCGTCACTAATTGAATGTAGTTTGTTGTAACATACACATAAGTTGACTGAATGCTACAGCCTAGACAATAAATCCTTAACCCAGCACTCACTCAACACACTGAATTAAATTTCTTCTTTACAGTAACCAGTGAGCTGAAATAGTCTGCCCAGAATAAAAGCTGAAGTCTAATACAGCGGTGGTTTAACATCTGTGTCCCAGACACAATCACTTGTCATGAAACATAAACTACAGTTCTACCACATAATACAAACACTCACATGGTATTAGACCGAGCATCAATCATGATTTATCAGTTTGACTAAAAATAATCATCAGTGCTACAAGTCTATAGAACATTACTGTTACTGCTGCCACAGTGTAATGTGTGTTTTATCAGGACAAGTAAATTAACGAAAGCAAGTAAATTAATGAAATAAAAAATTACAATGATAGAATAAAATTGAAGTATTAAAATTACAAAAGTAAAATTTATTAACTTAATTTTTTCTGTCTGAGAAATAATTTGAAAGTTTAAGGAATTATTTCATGTAATGATTTTGTTTAATTACTGGTTAAAAAAAAGGAAATAATAATAATAATAAAAAAAAAATGATGTGTACTTTATGCAGTTGTAAGAGAAATACAGTTCAAACAAAATGAACTGTACTGTTCTCAATGAACTGAACATCAAGACAGGGCCAACACACACACACACAAACACACACACACACACACACACACACACACACAGGTCATCCCTCCCTACACAGAGCCTGTTTGTAAGAGCAGTGCGTTTGTGAACCTGACAGTGGAAAATCTGAGACGCTCCCTCAGCCTCCGTTTGGTCTTGGCGTTTTGATTTGTTTGACAGGGGAGAAAATTATAACAGCGGGGGGAAAGAAATATGAAAATATGACTAGTAATACTTTCAAAACACAGATATTTTCCTTGCTGTCTTGCAGAATTCACTGTGAGCGTTTGTGTGTGCAAGTGTGTATGTTTTTCTGTGCGCAAGTGTGTGTGTGTGTATGTATGTGTTTACATATACATATGTGTGCCCACACGTGTGTATAAATCAGCATGCAACAATACAACAATACAACAATGAATCATCTTTACTGATGACATGGTGCTCTAATCGTTTGTCTATATATTGCAGGTTTGTTTCCATATCTCAAGGGCTCCTTGTGGTCTACTCAATTTCTCTGACTTGATTCCATGAACTTCATTTCATTCATTTATTTATTTATCCATTCTACTTTATTGCTTTGATTCTTTGAGCCGGGGGTTATTTTGTTTTAATGAACGCCTTATACTCCTCCTTTGTTAGATTCAGTAACTGAACTTTTCAGAGTAAACTCTCTCACTGGAGATGATGGTTCAGTTGAGGAGAGCAAACACAGATTGTGCTCTGATTATGCATAACTTTGGCATATTCACATAGCTGAGGCAGCGCACTCCTAGGAAATCATGTAAAATGGAGGAGAAATTCAACTTTGTTGGTGTCACAGCATCTTTGCATTCTGAATCACTGTTTATGCCGCTGAACATCATTACTTTTCCCTTTGAGGCAGCCTACCTGATGATAAAATTTGGCACTATTGTGGACCCTACAACCCTTTGACCTTTTTTACAATATGCCCTACACCACACTAGATTAGTATAAACCAATTTAACAAGCGCTCCACTCCAATACACAGCAAAATCAAGAATCTGCCCAAACATATATTTTTTTAAAACTAGTCTGGTGGAACTTTGATGTCAGCAAGATGCAAAAATGAAAGCTAGTCTTGACTAATGAGTAAAGTTCGCCGGTTCATCCAGTTTGCATTTGAATCCAGACTAATTGCTCATCGACTCCTGTGTCTGTGCTCCAGCCACTGTGCACAGAACAACTCGCCTCCCCAGAGAGCATCGAGATACAATCACCTTCAAAGAACCACTGAGCGGTGTCCTGCAGCAGCCACTTTCCCTCAGCGGGGCCAAGGGCTAAGTCAAAATATGACACTGATTGTGTCATTTGCTGAGGTAAACCTGCAGCCCAGTCGGAAAAATTAAGTTTATTTTGGCTGCAAAAAGAGTCAAATGATTTTATTTTAAATTTTAATTAAAAGCTGAGGTGTTGAGTAATGAATGAGCCATAGCTAGCTGTGACTTTACCTGTCATGGAAAACAGGCCAGTGAGCAGTGTTTTTGCTACTACAGTTAACGCTTCACACACTTACTCAGTGGATGTAGTCTTTATTGGATGAGGCAGCGCTAGCTAATATATCAGACAACCCCGTGGTGCAGCGAGTCCCAGAGATTAAATGACTGTTCAGTGTTTGGGTTGCGAGGGTTGAGTGTTGGCCATCGCTCCCATGCCAGAAATGAACTTAAATCACACAGAGGCAAAAAACAGACACAGAAAACACTGATGCTATTGTGCTGTGTGTGCAAACCTACTGAGGCTGTTACTGTGGCGCAGAGAGGAGGCAAGGAAAGAGGAGGAAGACGGATGAAGGGCACGAAAAAGAGCAGGGCGAGGGGGGGAGACGGGAAAGGGATAATTAAAAGAAACAAAGGGGGGCATGAAAAATATGTAGGAAAGACGCGGAAGGACAAAAAGGAGAGGAGGAGAAACGGCCAAAAAGAGAAGGAGAGAGAAAGAGCAAAAGGGAAACAGGAAGAAAGTGAGTGAATGGGAGAGAGTTCGAGGAGGATCGATGAGACGTCTCTCCGCCGGGACCGAGCTAACAGCGCAGCAGACCATGGATCTCAGGTGTCCAGTCGATGGCTGATGCATTAGGCTGCTGATACCCGCCGCTTTGGGTTCAAACACACATTTTCTTAATACAACATGAGCCCATTTCCCCCCCTCATTAATCATGTAACCTGATTAGGGCTAGAGGTCTGGCCTCGGCTCAGCCCTGCTCTGCTCGCCGCCTTTCATTTTGTCAGGCTTCTCACACACACATGCACACACGCAAGGATGTGCACACATACACAAATATAAACACAGACACACACATACACACATGGTTCCCCATATGTTCAAAGGTAGACGTGCGCTCTCATAAACAGACCATGAACTTAAAATCCTACGCAGGTATTTACACACATATCACTCACACACAGGCATGCAAACCTCCATGCATTCACCCATTCATGTGCATGCACACACTCACATTACTAATATTCTGATAGTTAGAAATGTACGAGAAAAAAATAGTTCACCTCTCACACCTACATAAATACACAGCTCAAACTGGGACAGCGCAGCGCCGTGATGTCGTTGCGGTCAGAAATGATTGCAGCTGCAGGAGACAGGGATGTTTTATCCCCTCTAAAGGAGCGGCGCTGGAGACATGGCAGTGTTATGATTATGACTAATTTCAGCCACTCATCAGGGCGTGGAGTGTGAAAGACAGGCTGACAGACAAGGTAAAATATAATACCCCTGAACTAAAACATCATCTTGATACGCATCGACAAATGACAGAGCCAATCATTGATTTGCTCAGGCGCATTGTCATGCAGTCTCAGCGAGCTGTGACAGATAAAGACAGCTGTGTTTGGGGAGCATGGCACGATTTTACTATTAGCAACAGACGCACACACACACACAAATATGCACACACATAAAATTTATACCCTGTCCCTGCTCGAAGTCCCTTTACTGTCTCATTGAACTTCCTTCATCTGTTCTTCCCTCCTCTTTCTTTCTTTCTCTAACCCGCGTCAACAGACAAACACACACACACACACACACATAAACACACACACACAGAGAAACAATCTTGATTAGTTTAAGAGGGCTCGAGGGCTTCATTACAATACCACAAACAATTATAATATGTCTAGTGGGACTAAAAATGTGTGCACACTCACGTACCCACACACAGGCACTCACAAACATTTCACTGCACTTCATAAATAGATAAAACACACAACGTGACTAGAGACACAGACGCGGCTTTATTTCTGATGAGGGGATGTGTCAGAAGTTCCACGATGACTAAACATTTCTGTTGCTTTGCCGCAGTGGTTGGAAGTACGTCCACTTGGATTTCCCCTGACGTTGGTTTGTTTGTAGATGTAAACACACAGAGACAAACAAACGCATGCACATATGCTGCCTGTTTGCACTCGGTACATCGGCAGGCGCAAGGATACACATGAAGTCGGATTTGTGTCGTCAAAGCTGGACACTCAGTGTTTGCAGTGCATACACAGGGCATCTACACAACACAATCAGGTCTTTACACATCAGGAGATGCCGTCATTTTGGCAGAAACGTCTCAAGCCTGCATGTCTGAATGCCCGCTGGCACGTTTCAGCACCATGGACAGCGCCTTACGTCGAGTTCACCCCAAAGGCCTCGCCTCTTCGGAAACTTTTCTTAGTTCCGTAAATGTTGGTAAACCACTATCAAGTGTTTTCTTGATAATTCTGTTATTGAGCCTTGGGGTTGGCGTATTATTCAAGGCAGGTATTAACAAGTTCAGACACTGGATGTTTTCATGGAGATAACCAATATCCTCTAACATGTAAACACACGTAAGAAATAAATCTTAATATTCAGACGCTGGGTAGGAGTTGAGGGTAGGACTAGAAAAAAAAATAAAAAGAGATTGTGGCTCAGTTCAGGCCGATGTCAAGTTGTATTATACAGACACATTACACCTTAGAAAAGACTTGATTTGATCAATAAAAACCACCACTTCACCTCAGATATTTCCATTTAACACACTCTCTGCTGTATCGGGTGCATTCACAATCTTCTCCAGAGAAATAAAGCTGATGGCTCAGGTTCAAGTGAAGGATGAGAAGTTATAATAACCTTTTTCATTACATCCCAAAAGGTGAAACAATTTAATGAAAAAACCTTTGTGAAAAGTTTAAATGTAACAGCTGTGGCCTAAAGGTTAGAGAAGTGGGTTCATGACCAGAAGGTTGCTGGTTCGATCCCCCGGACCGGCATGGAAAAAATATGGGTGGGGGGAGTGAATGAGCAGCTCTCTCCCCTCCCTCAACAATCTGCTGATGTGCCCTTGAGCAAGGCACTTAACCCCCAACTGCTCCAGTGGAGCTGCTCAGTGGTCAACAGTGCAGACTGTGGTTGTACTGGGCAGCTCCCAGGTGTGAATGTGTGAAACTGTGTGAATGCGAAGCAGGGCATTGCTGAAAAAGAGCATACGTGCTCAGCAGGCCTTCCCCTGGATAAATAAAGGTTAAAAAAAAAAAAACACAATAGGCCCGCTCCTGTTTTACTGGAGTAGTTAACCCTCGGCTAAATTTTGAAGTGGAACATAAAGTCGATGAATACTGAACTCCTCTCCCCCTCAAAAAGTCTTTTACCTTTTGCCAGTCTGTTGTTATAAATAGAAATTCTTCTAACCTGCCTGGATAAATGAAGGCTCAATAAATGAACTAAATGAATTATGGACTGCTTAAAGTCACAGCGAAAATTTTAACAGACTTTTATTGGTGCACCTGAGTGAAAAACTGATCTCGCATCATTCTGTGCAGACGACTTGCCAGTTTAGGAAAGCATTACCACAGGTTGAGCTCACAACAGCATCCTATTAGTGAAATACTAAAGGCCTGTCTGTCAGGTAGCCTCTACCAGTGTGAGAACACAGGAAGCTTGGCCAGAAACAGGGAAACCAGAGCATGGTGTGTGTGTGTGTGTGTGTGTGTGTGTGTGTGGTTCATTGTTTCATTGTGTGTGTGCGTGTGCGTGTGTGTGTGTGTGTGTGT
>OMKZ01054759.1:26673-51662 GCA_900302535.1 Neoniphon sammara | reverse complement strand
CAGATGCTTGCACATATGCATGCGTGTCAACATATGCACACACAAGGAAGCCATAGGGACGCAAGCACGCGTGCACCCTTCATGGCACATGGCCACTTGCACACATGAGCACAGACATTATAAACATTCAAAGGTCTCCTTGTCTGGCCATTCTTGTAACATATATTGTCACATGGTCACATTGTGTTCATCATGCCCTTTGTGCATCTCCTGTCTTCACTGTCAGCATGCCTTCTTATCCTTTAAGTCTCTCTTCTTCACTAATATTCCTTCCTGAAATGAATGGGGCCAGATGCATGTACTGAATGTTTTTACCAACCTAAGTATGTGTTCAAAGTGTCTGGATGGATAAATGTTGGAGGATGTGAGGAGCTTTCAGACGGAGGGGAAGGGCATGAGCATGAACTTTAATTGGAGACAAAGTCTGAAGGCAATAACAGAATTTGTGTTGTAGCAGATGGAAAGTCCATTCAATGTCACTGTGTTCTACCTTGGCAATGACATTGATAGGAATGTTTTACATGTCAAAAATAACAAACAACAATTATCACTAATAACAACTGCCCATTACAAGTTACCATATTCCATACCACATCTTAAAATTGCTTAATTAGTCTGACCAGCAGCCTAAAAAGCCCACAGTTTTCATTTTATAACAACATGAAATGGAGAAAAGCAAGCAAATATTAGCATTTATAAGCCTGCAAACTGCAGTCTGCATTTTACTTGACGACTACAGCAATTAATTATCAAAATTATCATCTGTTCATTTTCTGTCATCTTTCATCTATTAATTGACTAATCGTTTCAGCACTACTATCAACTAGCTGCCAAAAGATGTTGCAATTTCGCAGAATTAATGCTAATTAGCAAACAGTAAGCTAACAATGTGATAGGCAAAAACAAAATGGTCAAATTTACATTACACGTTTCCTTGCTTTTACCTATTTAACATCACCAGACAAATAAGCGCTAGGGAAGTTAACATAGTGTGGTGCTGGTGTGGTGGGTGGTGATGGCGTTGATAGTGGTGAGGGGGAGGGGCGGGGGTTGTTCTGACTTGTGAGGTCAGGGGTTGCAATGCATGCTTTATTGCATGACGACTGAGAGGGGGATTAGATGAGTAAGATATCACTCTTTTTTTCTGGTCACGGCTGAGCGAGGTTAACCTACAGTGGCCCCGGGGCCTTGCCCTGTGTCTCGGGGCTGAGGGGAGGAGGGCTGGGAGAGGGTATCGTCAGGGCAGGGGCGGCTCTGGGGACTGCTGGGCTGATTTCTGATAGTCGCCGAGCGGTCTGGCCTTCCCGTTCCGCGGCAAATGCTCACACAGGAAATTAGAGGTCTGGGCTTCCCTTTTTCGCATTAGCTCTGCTTGCACACAGCCTCTTTCTTCTATTATTGCAGATCAATTTGACACTTCAGAACGCCATTTTGACAGAGTGAATTGTTTTGACAGGATGGGCTTATACCATCTCATAAACGAGAATATTTCCCTTTATAGATTCACTCTACGGAGCTATTTTCTCTCAGTGTTCATTTTCTTGTGGTTCAGTGGTCACGTAAGTGAATGTAAAAACCTTTGTCCTGCCCCATGACTAAAAGTACACATAGTGGAGCTGATTTCTGGTCTGTGGGATGTCAGCACCCATAACACATTTATTGTTTAAAGTTCAAGACATATAAATGACCATCATCCTTCTTCATATCTCTGCTAGAAGAGGCCAGGCAGAGGATGTGGGGCCCATGCAGTCAGAGATCATGGCTTAAACAGATTGAGGCCATTCTCTGGTGTCAGATATGATATAGCCGCTTAGTGCCTAATGGGCCTGGAAAAAGAGGTAAACATGTCCTCGACCCTGTGAATTCCATTATATAAAGAACCTGATTTGCAACTCGGGGTAAACTAATGGTATGATGGAACTGAACTTCACAGATAAGCCCTGAAGCCAAAACCAAGGCCAACAAATTCAAGAGGAAAAAAAAAAAGCCAGCTTTGACAAATAAACAAACTACAGGGCTTCTAAATTGTCACTATAACAGAACATTAACATGTTTCAATGCATTATCAGATAATCGACAAATGACTCTGCAGAGTGTTCTCACTTAGACCCTAAGATACAATCAACACCCAGGATGAATGTAACTTGGTATCCAGGCGTTAAAGCAGGAAGAAAAATAAACCCACGGAGTAATTGCTGATATGTTCCTAATGTGCCCCCTCACCCTTACCTCCCCTTCTCCGTACCTCCTGCTGATAGGCCACCCCTGATGGCTGTCACACCTGGTGTTGAAGACGGTAGGGTGTATTTTATCTGCTCAGGGCCCATTGGGGGGCTATTCGTCTTCCTCCAGACTGGTGTTGGGAGGTCAGGGACAACCCCTTTGTTTATCCCCCTGTCCGTCAACGCTGCACACATCCCTGGAGTTTCTCCTGCATCCACCCCCCTCCCCCCCTTGTGAAAGTAGGGGCACACTTGTATGCTGGGAGGGGATCCTCAAGCAGTACAATCGAGATGCTTGAGACTATTTTAAGGTGGAAGAAATGATGCTTTTACGCACTTTTTTCTATTACGCAGCCACACCTGTAAAAGCTATGCATGCTGCAAGTTACATCAATGCAATTTATTACTAACTCAAAAAATAACCCAAAAGAAGAACATCACATACTGCCTGGTTTAGTGGTGAAAAAATACTGTCTCCCGAATGCCTTTCTTAAAAAGGACTAAAATGCTTTGTATTGCTTTTGCTATAAACTCCTGCAAAGTAGTTAACTTGGCATTGTTTAGATGAGAAGTGTGCCCGGTGGCCAGTAAGAGCACTGTTTATCTACTCTGCATTGCACTACTGCTTCTGCCTGCACACGTGTGTCTGGGATTCTGGGATAGGTCCCCTGGGCCAGTGGACCACACATGTGGAGAACGTGAACTCGGCACTCAAACCAGTTCCTCCATGAAAAAAAAAGGGAAAAACAAGAAAACTTATCCAGCAGCAGACAGTGTTACAAGTATTTAAAATGACTTTTGACAACACTGGGAAAATGTGCATGAACGTATTCATTAATAACAGCAGAAAAATCGATATGCATTGCATGCATTTGCATCAGTGATGCTAGAATAAATAATTGTCCTACATTTGAAATGACATCATGCCAAGATGATGTCATGTCTTTAGCCATTTTCAGCTATCTCCAGCTACATACTTTTAGGCGATGTCTTCCAGAGTAGTTGGACAAAATAAATCAAATAAATACTAGCTTTACAGATTTCTTCTCTTTGGTTTGTACTAAAGGAACAAATGTTTTTAGATTTTATTTTCTTTCATTTCCCAAAAAAAGTGTTAGCATTTCAAACCATCCACTAAATGCAAGAGAGAAAGAGAGGGAGAGAGCACAGATAGAGCAAGAGGGATGGAGAGAAAGAGAAAATGAGTGAAACTCGGGGAGGGAGGACTGTATGTATGTGAGTGTAGAAGGTGAAATTTGACTCACAGGCTTGCACTCTTGCCTCTCTCTCTGGGACTCCTCTACTTGGCTTCGACTTAATTGCGTCCCCGATATAAACAAGGGGGTTAGTGTGAGAGCAGACCAGCAGCTGAGGGGCTCAAGCAGAGGGCCAGACTGGGGATTGAGTTCAGAGGGAAAGGACTTAACGCAGAAACTGATATAAAATATGTGGAGAGCGAAAAGGAGAGGGACATGGACAGAGGATTAGACATAGAAGGAAAGAAATGATAACGCCTAAAACAGCAGACATGACACAGTTAGAAGGTGGGGCTAAAATTTGCCAGTTCCACCATTTCAACTTTGACCATATTTGCATCCAAAAGCCAGCGTTGCCAACTTGACTGGCACATCGAGTGCTAATGCCGCCCTATAATGCCAGAGCTGGAGCATCAGACAGTAGCCCTTCTGGCTCCAGTGAAGTAAAAGCTGCCTCTCTGAACATCTCTTTCACAGATGCTCCTTTCTGATCGATTAGTTCCAGCCTTCTCAAATGGACAGCCAGGGATTGGATTCCATTATAAGTGATCCCTGTTCAGTGTCTTAAGCCCTGCAGTCCCAGGCAGATGCTGCTGAGGTGCACCTCTGGATTAGGCCCCTAAACTAGACAAAAAAAAAATGACAATCCTGAGATTGGTATTATTTCTGGACTATAGATTTTATAGATTAAATGACTTTTCGATTTTAAGGGAAAAATAATATTTTACAGGCTTTAATATAAGAAAAAATCAGCCCTCTTAGCAAAGCATGGCTTGTCACTGCCTGTTTCCATGCACCTTGTCCATCTAGCATCCACATCATGAAACACATAACAAATGAGCTGGAATCTGGACAATCTGGACAAATGAGCTGGAATCTGGACCAAGCAATCTGTGCCAAAGCTGTACATTGTAAGTGGAATTAGGACTGATGTCTAGTGCCACCAAAATGCCTAAGTGCTCTGCTGTAGCTGGACTCATATATGCTATTCTTTCTTGCAGACTGTTATCATGCATCCTACTAGAGGAGGTCACATTTTCATCAAAGCACAAATATTTTGTGTCAGTTATTAGAGCTCTAATAGGTTTCAAGTTTATTTGTCATTATGGACAATGAAATGCCTATTGTCCAGTACTTCTTGCTACATGCAAAATCTCCATTACTACTATATTACTTACTATATTGTATGACTTTTCACTCCCTGTCAAAATCAGAATCAGTTTTACTGGCTGAAGAAGTTTCCACACAGGAGGAATGTGAATTAGCAGGTTACATAGCTGACATCAAAGATAGCATGACAGAAAAACTATTACAGAAATACCTAAAACTTTAAAGTCATTTATGGGAATAGGTCTCTTTAAAGTAGTACACCGTTTAAAAGAAAGTAGTATATAAAAAGTATAAGTAGCACAGCAAATATTTAAAACAGAAATTTAGGGATAGGTTTCTTTTTCAATATAGTATGCACACGGTTCTCTGATGGAACCTGACAGATTGAACAGAAAGGAGAGATACACTTTTTTCTGGTTATACTATTCTACTGTTAAATATAAACACTGTACCATCAGAGTATAGGTTAGAATGATTAATCGCTCCAAACTTTAACTGCTGATGCGATGCAATTTGCTGATGAACAGTGCTATTTTTCTACTTACCTTTTTAGAGCTGGGATATGAGAGTTCCCAGGAAATTGGTATTTGACGTGGCATGCTATTTTGGCCATGTTGTCCTCTAAACTGGGACAAATTGTGTCTTGGGCAGCTGCCAGGGTGTAAAATGCCCAATTTCAGTCCTAGCTATTTAGGCGGCAATCATCCACGAGGTCAGGCCAGTCTCAGCACTTCGCTCCTCATCTATTTTGTTTCCAGCCTGACAACTAAATGATGGGTGACGTCGACTCCCATGATTTGTACATTGGCTGCAAAGTTGTAGCAGACAGGCCTCTGCGTCCCACAGCCGTGACCCTCAGCTCATGACCTGCAGCGGATTATAGGGAGTATAGGACAAACAGATGTGACATCACTCTGAATCCAGGGATTATTGCGCTGACCAGGCCATGATTTCTCTCTGTGTGACTGAGTATGCATGTTTTTAGATGTAAATGATTAGGACGTTTGCCAAGCATATCTCCGTTTTTCATCACTATTCCCATGCACTATTTTCAGAGCATACACAATAATTTTGATTTAATTCCATCTGGATGCTGTCCTATCTCAAAATTTGATTATCTCCCTGTTCGGAGCGCATTCATGTGCCAGTGTGTATTATGGGACAAAAACGCTACCACACTTCTAAAGGAACATTTAAATTACTGGCACAGTTAAGTGTCCCATTAACGTATCACCGTGTCAAAACATAGCAGCTTTGCAGTGTTGCCCTCCAGCTTTTAACAAAGAAGATCAGAGGTGCACTTATTGTCTCCATCAGCACAGGGCCCCCATTTCACCCCACTGACATCAAGCCAGCCCCAGTCCCAGTAACAGATACACTACTGACAGCCCCAGTGTATCAAAGAGAACCCCATGAATAGCTTAGTGTACATCTGAGCTCAGAGGATACGGTGCAGGGCTGCCGCTCCCCTCTGAAGTTGACTCTAGGGGGGCAGAGAAGGGGGGCAGGGGGGATAGTGAGAGAGAGGAGATAGACAGAGAGAGAGAGAGAGAAGGTGTGGGGGTAATGACAGCTGCTGCCCACACCCCAACACCCCCCTGTCGCACTGTGAGGACAGGCAGTTTAAGGTGCTCCCTACTCAGAGTAAGATGTCTGTTTTTCACTCAGTGTGAAATTGAAACGTTCAGATTTGACATCGACCATGAAGGGAATTTGAGATCAGACTTTCACAGGCTTAGATATGTAATTCTAAAAGTGGCGAGTGAGATTGTTTTCTGTCACACATTTTTATATTACAAAATGAGTAAAACTGTGGCTGTAAATGCTTCTGTCTGTGTCACTCCAATGGCAATTTTATACAAGAGGTAATCACTGCATTAACAGATTTTACACACTAATACAAAACAACAAATTAATGTCTAATACTTTCAAGTAGAGTCAGACAGATGTATTGGTTTACTGATTTATCAGCCTGATATTGGGCCAATATCCGATATTTCTTGGAATATTGGATATCAGCATGTCCATTTATTCCCTTCTCCAATATGAAATAGGTTATTCTTTAGCTTGCTTTTATATTATTTATTTAGTTATTTATTTTTGACCAAATAAAGAGATTTATGCTAGTAAAAGTTGCATCTATTTTTAATAAAGTAATATTTAACTTTAATGATATTGACAAAATAAGATATTGGCACAAAATATCAACTATTGGCAGCTTCAGTTAAAAAATCTTGGAATCAGTATCAGTCTTAAAAACATAACAAAATCAAATAAACAACAAAAAATATATTGGTCAAACCCATTTTCATACATTTTTCTTTTTTATAATATGTTGATTGAAAACTGGAGCTATAAAAAAGTTGGAAGACTTGTCATCAGTGATGACAAAAGTCTTTCTACTCCCCTTGAAAACACTTAACCAACAGCCAGTGATTATCACCGAGCTCTTTCACTGAGCAGCTCTGCTTTCTGTGGCCTTTTAAATCCTCCCACTATCACTATCATTGTCACCCCTCCTGCCCACTATCACCTGACTCCTTAGCCTTGCTCCTCATCTCCCACAGCTCTATTTCCCTTCCTCCCTCTGCAGATGCTCTGCAGGAGCGGGGTTGTGGTAACTGAGGCCCATGAAAACTCCTTAAACTAGTGGTTGACCTTGCTTCAGCCTGATTAAATAAATAAATAAATAAATAAACAAGTTGTGGAAACTTGTAAACATTATTCATTACAATTTTGAGATTATGGTTAAATAGCAAGGCTCAAAATGAAAATGCCCAAATTTATGTATCCCATTTGGTATTGCTTTGCTTTTTTCTTTCTTTCTTTCTTTTTTTACTTACTTACTTAGTTACTTTCTTATTTACTTACTTACTTACTTTTGTTGTGACATCCCTTGTGAAAATTAGGCACTGATGGTGTTTTTTCATTTCACTTACAAGAGACCAACTGACAATCAGTGCTGCAGGTAATGTGACATATGTTTCTTGGATTTTCCACTGATGAAGTTTGAGTTTCTGTGGGTGGCGCCGTTTTCTTGGTCTTTTCAACCATGGTTGCTATTGCTGGTCATGCTAACTACTGAGTTCTTCTATTATATATTCCAAACAAACTGCCATTGCTGGAAACATAAAACACATCATTTCCGATGCACCAGAGGATTTTTCCTGGAAAGAAATACCTAACGCAGAGTATTTAGAGGAGCAAATGTAAACCCTTTCAGTTACTGAGTATAGGTCGAGTAGCTGTTATATCATGTAAATTGATAATAGACAGTGGCAAGATGTACATTTATTCATATTGAAATCTTACAGATTCCTACTTTAGCAATATTGTACAGCAACAATGAGTAAAGACTAGATTGGAAGACTGAGATGAAGTGTGGTGGATGTTCATTCGCACCAGTGTCTGGTCTTCATTACTGGAGGAGTGGTGACAAGAGGTCACCCCCTGAAAATACCCCAGTCCACGGTATTAGACCCTCCCTGGTTGTTTGAGCCAGTCGGGGAGTGAACCTGTCTTTCACCTGCCTGTTTGCATTCAGACTTGACTCATTGTTACAGCCTGAAAAACTGTCTAAATACAGGATTGCACAAAGGGCTGAACCAATTTGAGGCTTTTAGTACAATAGTTTTCAAATAAATGTATTAGACTACTTTGTTTGAGTCAAATGAGGGTGGATGGATTATGGAAGGATATTATTTGTTACTCTAAAAAAGTGGTTTATCAGAAATTTTAGTCAAAGGAGAATTAAGTAATCCATGACTTTTATCAGGTACGGGTGACTTATGTATTGGGGTTACACTGGTGGCCTCAAACTGCTCAGACCCTTAAATTTCCTCTTAAGAAAATTTCCATATTGTATGACAGTGTTATGCACATATTCTGTATCTACTTCAGCTACATCACACTTCTGTTAGGTGAAATATTGAAACCCAAGACATCATTGTTTTATGGCTGCATCATTACAGCAAATAGAAAATATCTAGATGACTTGTGCATCATTTTATACAAATTTCCCTGTAATTCAACAGGGCATGTTTGGTATCTTTGGAAACTCTGGGATCACCACTAGATTTTAAAATAAAGTTTTAGGGGTTTGAAAAAAGCTTGACTGCGCAACGTGCATTTATAATGACAAACCCACCAATGGGACTGACAGCTTTGAAGAGGTTTTTTTAATTGACCTAAATAATAAGGTCACATAATGTAGCAAATTCAAGCAGAGATCCAACAGAAATATGTGTGGCAGAGGCAATAAATCCACTACAAAAACTTGTATTTTGGACATGAGAATGAAATGCCTTAGGATTCCAGGCGCTTGCTTTTAGAACCTTCCATAAGTTTAGTTTTGCCTCTACACTGCCACCAGAAGCAAGTAACAGTAACATTGCACAGCAATGGTACAAGTGAAAATAGTCCCCATTAAATGCAACAATGAGCTGATAAAATAGTCTTGGAAAAAAACCCCTCAAATATATGTGCTGTTCAGCATGATGAATTACATTAGTCAAGGTAGCACTATGTCTCTCTTGACATTTTACAATGGGAACTTATGACTTCCAGGAGGTATGGAAAACCTGCAGTAAAAGAGACAACAGTGGCTCCTGACTGTAGCAAACACATTGGTGACTTTTACTAATGTAGAAACCAAAAGAACCACTTTCTGGTGCTAATTATAAACTTGGTTGTTAAAAGTGTATATGCAAAAAAATGTATGCCCCAAAATACTGCATCTCAATCCCTTTATACTTTATAAACCACCAGATTGTAAAGGTTTTACCAGGTGTAGCTAAAGGTAACGTTATCCTCAGATACACTCATTCTGACACCCAGCAAGCAGCCACACGTTGGCCATCATGGTCAGACAGTAGCAGCAAATCACTCCATTAAAAGAAAGCTAAATATTGACAGAGGGTTTCGGCTTGGGTTGACGAGAAGTCAAAATGTAACATGTTTGTGCAGTGTCAGTAGTTTGTATTTTTATAGTTTCAGAGTTTTGAAACTTGAAGAAGCTGTTTGCATTCCTATTATTTTTTCTCTCAGCTTTGAAAACCGTACTCTAATCCTCCTTCTTATCTGTCCTGCCTCTTTAATATCACAGATGACTTGAAAACTGTTGACCCCCGTCCCAGGGTTGATTATTTAACTATCCCTTCACTCAACGCTCCACCTCTTTCCATCACTGACCACCTCCTCTCCCCAAAGATCACTATTCTCTGGTCAGATTTACTGCAAAATGTGTGTGTTCCACCATATTTGTGAAATTCCCCATGTGTCACCCTCCAGCTCCCCTACGCAGAGCTTTGAACCTCACCGCTAGCTTGAGAGCACACATAAATCCAGCACACCCAAAGCAGAGGAGTAGGCCTCCTTTACATAGGAGCCTAATTGCTGAACTTTGCCACAGCCGAGTTTGCTGAGTTGAATCATTTGTCAAAATTTCTGTCTCCCTGTAATAAATTACCAACCCAGCTTGTGTGGGCAGTCAGAATCTTACATAAAAACGGGTCCAATTTCACTTGGTTAAGTGACAACATCTCTTTTTTTTTTTAAGGGCATAACTAGGGCAAGGTTGCTTGACAACTCAGGAATGTTTTGACATTTTTAAAAAACCTCCACATTAATATCATAATGAACTGGCAGTGCGAAGCTGTCATGAAACAAGAAACGAAACTCTAAATCTATCTTTGTCATTCCGTGAAAATATATATCAAGCATCACATACATGGCAATTTCTTTAATTAAATTACATCTGGAACATTTTGTTGTGATGAGATTCATGACCACCTAGCTTGTGTGACTGAATGTGAATTAAGCAGTTCTGGGGGATTGTGGGAAAAACTGAGTGCGCTGTCCCATCAGAAGCCAAAGTGACTGTTTGTTTTGACTTGGAATTCTCTTTGCACTTGGACTGACCTCCTGCTAAACTTTCTTAGCTCAGTAACAGAACCTCACTTTTCTTTTTGCTCCTTTCCACTTAGTCTCTGTCTATCTTTACTTAGTCAGCTTTTAAGCCCATCTATGAATCTCATACTCCCTGTGGTTTACTATGCTGGCAAGACGCACTCGATAATTCTGCATTGTAACATACTTGTTTTGACAGCGACAAAAGATCTGCCTATGTTTTTCAATAAAGCATAAATTTGAAGTAAATATATTACAGGCTGTTTTATTGCATCTGCTGGCTATTACATTGCTTCCACTTTAACTGTGTATGACTCCCTGTAATATATAAATAATTTTTTTCATAAAAATGTGAATAAGGTGAATGATGTTGATAATGTATCAGTTCTAATTGCAGCCATATGAGGATGTTTCATTTCAAATACATTAGCTTTGCAACCTCACATGTCCCTTCATATGTGCAGACCCTGCCAAGCTAATCCACGGGCCTTCAGGTTTTCCAGCCACATCAAACTGGGAGCCAAAATTCTTCACCCTGAGTTCCTTATGTGTGAGGCACTTTGTGCTGTGGGCTCAAAATAGCACACAGCTCTTAATTACTGGACTAGGAGCAAACGCAGGTGTGGAATCCCAACCACCAGCGCTGGTGCCCCCACCACAGAATAAAGCCACTCTTGTCCCAAGCAGCCTGACTAGGAAGGCCAGGTCGCTGCGAGGCTTTGAACTCCAGAGACCACTTGGCCTGTTTGGTGCCCGAGCTAAAAGAGATCTTTTAAAGGTGTGGAAATGAAACGTCCCACATCAATCATGCATTTCCACCTTTGAATTATTCAGCAGTTGCTGCTGCCTGCCGACTTCTGTCTCCTTCCGTATGTGTGTGTGCTTGTGTGTGTGTGTGTGTGTGTGTGTGTGTGTCTGAGCATTTGTATGTTAGCAGTTGAGTGTTGTACGTGTGTGTGTGTGTGTGTGTGTGTGTGTGTGTGTGTGTGTGTGTGTGTGCGTGTGTGTGCTAACAGCATTGTCTGAAGAAGTGAAAAGCTCACTTATGGATCTATGGTCTATAACTTTCATACCTTTAACTAGGAGAGTATTCATCACTGTCAGGTGAAAACCTTGTAAGTCCACTTCTGGGGTTCTTCACATTTTAACTTCAAATGAAGGATCACATGATAAAATACTTTCAGAACCATTAAGTTCAACGGCCATGAAGCTAAAAATAAGGCAATTTTCCTTGACTATAAAAATTTAGTATTTTGGACGTACGGGGTTTTCACCCACCAGTGACAATATGTGATAACTTTCGGATGTCGATCTTTATTCCTAGCTGCTAGCTTTAGTTGAAGACAGTGTTTGGAGGTGGGAGGGGGCGACAAAGAGCAGAGCTCAGTGGTGTCTGCAACAGACAATGAGTGCTCTGTTTGGCTGACTGTGATACTGCTGGTATAGATCAGGTGGCCCTGTTTTATTCTAGGTTCTTGGCTTCTCTCCTGCTGGTCTGCTTTTCTCTTCTCAGCACGTTCTTTGCATTTATTGGGCAAGTGGGGCTGGTCTTGTGGGTGGGTGTCAGCAGGCTGACTGGGACTGCGCTGATTAATTGCTGACTAATTGGCTCCAATCGACATGAATCCGGTTACAAAGCCAGCCAGGTGTAAATAAAGAGTAACTTGTGCTGGTGAACTCCCCTCACCCACTCACTTTGCTCACTCACTCACTCATTCACTCAATCACTCACTCACCTCACTGTCATGCAGTTTGATTGGATGAAAACATAAGGACAGAAATGGCTTTCTTTTAATGACAGGAGGATTTTGACTCTTAAATGAGCCAACAGAGATGCACTGGGGAATAAAGCGTGTAGCAGTGGGCATAAAGCCTCATTTTACATTCAAAAGAACATGATTTGTCAATGAAATTCACCAATTTTAATATCTTTTTTTTTTTTTCAAATATAAAATGATGTATTCTCCGGCTCTAAAATAGTAGGAAAATTGAATATTCTCCAGAAGGTTTCTGGGCACAAAAGAAGAGGTATTAAATTAATCCATGAATTATTTTGCATAGTTAAATTTTCATAAGTGGGAGACAAAACCCTTTACCAAAATCTGTTTTTACAGTAAAAATAATTACTGCAGATTCTGTCTCTTAGGTTCAGAGTGCTGTCCTTAGCCAAGAGATCTCTGTAGTTGTGTGTGGCCCACACAGGAAATTAAGAAACCTCTGCAGCTTTGTGCATATTTGTGTGCGAATTATCTTGGAACAGCGGATTTAAACAAAAGTGGAACAAGGTTCGGCATGTGCTCGCTGGAGACATGTGTGGCCAATAACAGCTTTCAATTTAAATGCAGATCTCATTTGACAGAGATGACTGACCCTGGTTTAATGGTCCATGCCTAAATGATTTTACAAAGTACAAAATTGTTTTCTTTGCATCTTTCTTCCACATAATGTGACATTCATTTGGAGACAGAAAGATATTTTTGTTGTTGTTGTCTTACTTTTACCCACTTTTACCTGTTGCCTCTTATGACAGATATATAATATTATATGACATTTAAGGTTTTAATTCTTGCAATTTGAAGAGGAGAGCTTGGGAAAAATAGAGCTGAAAAGCATTGGAATATTTTATTTTGCATCTCTTTGAAAGAGAAAAAAAACTGCCTGAGGATCTTAACTGAACTAATTTGATTCTTCTACGTAGTTTATTATCTTCGTGATGACTGATATTAACAAAGTAAATGAGAAGTGTTTCAGCTTTGTTTCTTCAGGTGGGATTACTGTCGTCAGTGTGTGTGTATGTCTGTGTGTGTGTGTGTGGGTGGCTAAGGGCCCTGCAGGCACAGGACTTGTTTGTTTTAGAATAGAGACTTACAACATTTGAAGGTGTAAGAGATCCCTCTTTGCCTTTGATGGTTTCGAAACTTTTGAGCCACTCATCGGCAGTTCATCACTGTCCAGCGAGCCTCTCTCTGCTCTGTATATCTTCTCCTTCTTTCCGGCAGATACAGTACATTGCAGCCACTGAGTGTCCATCCTCTCTATGGGCATGAATTTACACAGATGGTTCTTATATTAGAGGATTAGAAAGCATATTTCCTCAATAAGTGAAAAAAACAAAGGCTTCTCAGAATTTATTATGTCTTAATTGAGGAGACCTACATCAATGTATATTTGTGTGTGACTGAACCTGGGCTTTTCATTTTATAATGTCTTCCAGGGATTTATTATCAGTGTAGTTTATATGGGGTCAATTTATCGAAACAGCATTCCTCAGGTAGGTCAACCCACTTCCAAAGTCATGCCATTATTTTTTTTCTTCTTTAGAATTTTTGTCTAAAAAAAAAAAAGCTTGAGAAACTGTGTTTTATTATAGTCTGAACAGCATGCTTTGCGTTCAGTGGAATAGACAAAACATTAAATATAGCTTATCATATCAAGCATGAACCTTAAGTTATAGCTCTTACATCTCTGCCATACACTGATAACTTTTTTGTTGATTATTAACAAAATGAATCTACTGGAAACTAATCAGGTTAAACAAAGAGACAATTATTGGCAAATATTCTGTTTCCTAAACTCCTGTATCCGACATTTCTCTTTAGCAAGAGATCTTCTCATTTGTTTCATGAATATTAATTATAAATGGCATTGAAAGCTTGTGTAAAATGCTTGTATATATACACCCACTTTTAAAGATATTCATTGTACTTTTGCAAGCATGTGACACATATTTTTTTAATTTTTATCTAATTTTTACACTAGATTACTAGATTTTGAAAGAGAAATCATTTTGGCCAGTTTGAAAACAATGGAACTTTCACTGAAAAATAGTTTTAACAAACACTAGCTTTTTTTTTTCTTTTTTTTTTTTAAGCAGTATGGCTTCCCCTTGTTTGAAATCCATGGCAATGAAACATCAAGAGCATATAATGCATGCGACAATGGTCAGCTACAATATGCAAAATATTCAACTTTACATAAAACTTTACATAAAAACAAAGCTTGTACACAAAGGTAGAACTAATCCAAGCAGTGCATATATTTGAGACAAAGAGAGCTTAGTGTGTACAGTCCAAGTCATTTTACATGTGGCCAAGTGTTAACACTGGCGGTGTTGCAGACTTTACTCCCTGTGCCCTCCAAGGTGAGCTCTTTCTCCATGAGGCAAAGGGAACCATGGGAAAGCTCACATGCCAATTAATCACAGCTAATGAGCTGGAACAGTGTAGCTCAAGCTGCCTTCCATGACCATCTAACCTTTCACACACACACACACACACACACACACACACACACACACACACATATGCATAATGTCAGACACAGACAGACGTGTGAAGGGCAGAATAACAGCCACATTTTTTTTTGTCGTGCTAATTGGCTCTTACATTTATGTGTGGTCACCAAGAAAACAATCAAATTCACCAAAATCTAAAATTTTTAGTGACATATCTTATATCAGGCAACATGCATTAGAGTTAATTACGAGACTGATCTATCATTTATGTTAAAGAAGATTGTTGTAAAAAAAAAAAAAAAGGCACTGCACTGTGTCCACACTTTGGAAGCAGTAATACTGTAAGAGAACCTAGTCTGCCAAACTTCTTTCCTCAATAACATTAAAAAAATGCAAACTTACCATTGTGTATTCACAGTTCTTGGCATCAAAGTGACCTCTGCAACCAGTGGGTTGTAATGAACAGAGTTTAAACAAACAAGAACGCAGAGCGATGAATGAGAGAACGAGGAAAACAGAAATAAGTGATGTCACATAGCAAGTGAGGAGTGACGAACTTGATGTTGATAAATATACTCCAAGTATTTTTCAGTGCTGAAAGGCTTGCCATGTTATAATATGCATTTGGCTTCATTATATGTGCATTTGTGAACCTATGCATCTATGTTCTACATTTTTCACATATACTATTTATTTTTTTATATTATGACTAATCTACAATTATCACATAAAAAGTTACCCAATGTGGTATAAAAAAATACTATATTTAAAAAAAAAAAAGTCTCTTTTAAGATCTTACGTTGTGCAGCTGTTATTATTTCAAATGTCACATATGGCAAACCGTACATAATGTGGTTTCTCAGCCCTTCTCTGGCTACTGAGGAAGCTACAGCTGTGGGGCTCTTACTGTAACAATAATCCTCGTGGCACATATATCTTTACTGACGCTTGTGAGTGCACATTTCAGTTATCATTCCTGGAGGCACATATATCTTTAGTCGGACTCGTGTTGCAGTGTCCCCTGTCCTTGCACCCCGGCAGGTGACGCAGCACCGTGGAACCGTGGAAGGTGATTGTCATTTAAATACATGCTGTTCAGAAAATAGATCCATTTGTTATGTGATTATGGTCTCTGTAGGTGGAGGTCAGGAGGGTGTGGTTGCCCGTGTGGTATAGAGAGGATACAGCGCCTTGCTATAGGCTGTAAATCATCGTGCGTAATCTATTCGATGACGGCAGAGGCACTAAGGCGACGGGTGCGGCCGTACGCTACGAAATAATTTTCTTGCTATTTGCCTCCGTCTGGGAGTGTATGTTTAGATTGTAGTTTGATGCCCACATGTTAAATAAGGGCTCTGAAGACGAGCTGGAGCCCGCTCTGTGTAATGTATACCTGAGTAGCTTTACATACAAGCACTTACGAATACACACAATCTCTTGTTTACAGTCACACACCTGTCTAGAGTTGCAGGGAGGGACAAATGGAAACTTAAGTGAGTGATCACCGCCAGAAATTTGTGGTATGGGTGTTCATGTGTATAGGAAGATTTAGCCAATTCCTCAAACTGCTTGTGGCACATATCCTACCGAGAGGCATCCAAGCCACAGGAAACCTCCCACCATAACATACTGTAGTTAAGATGTTATTCTGAGGCTTACTGCTACAGTAGCTACATAGGCTTACTGTAAAAGCTGTGTTGTACCTCAATTTAGGGAATCGGCGTCTCATTTGAGGACAAAAGCAAAGGTTTTGTGCAAAGTAAGCAGTTGCTTCCCATTACTAATTCATTGATCATTGGGAAGCCCGTCCAGAAACGGAAAATCCTCTCTAACCTCGCTAATTCACAATTCTCAAATCAGCTGATGGTGTTTGTTCCATCAGTGTGGGAAGAAAGCAGGGTGGGGTGACCTCTCTGGTGTGTTTCTAATATCTCCCCGAAAATCCCTGCGGGCGGGATCGTCTTGGGTGTTCCAGGGTGGACTCCGGGGTTGTTATATTTAACGGGTTCCCAGCACAGAGAGCAGGGAGAAGAAAGCAGTGGAAAAGAGAGGGAGAAAGAGAGCCGCGTGAGGGTGAGCTGACTGCAGTGCCTCAGCCTGACCTGGAGGAAAAAAGCACCGTCGGTGCATAGCTTGGGGTTGTATCTATCTTTCCCCTATCACTCTCCTTCTCTTTCTCTTTCTTGGTGGGGAGGGAAGGGTGTAGGTAATGAAGCTTAAGTGAGCCTGGTGTCTGGTAATGTAATATACACAAAGCCCTTGTCAGGTCTGGATCCAATAATGTGTCATTTACCACGTCTGGAACAGATTGGCCCAGATGATCGGAGTGAACCTTTGCCCGGGTGAAGAGTACTCAGCATCCCTGGGTCCCCGTGTTGGAGGCTTTACAAGTGGGCCCAGCCTCGCTAACACCTTTACACCCTCCCAACCAACCTCTTTTAAGTCCATTCATAAGAGACTCCACCCAGGGCACTCTGTCCAAATGGATCACTAAACCCCAAAACCCCCAAAATCACTGACTTGAGGTAATTCTCTCAGGTGCACCTTAATGGCACATTGGCATCCACAAGGCACCCAGAGAGCGTGAAGCTCCGCCAGCTCTGAGCAAGTCTCCAACTTGCTTTTACACCCAAAGAAATCATTCTTTTCAGTGAAATGTTAAGCTAATTATTTATCGACATACCTTTGTGTTTTGGAATGAAGTCTCTAGATCCATTAGTTTAAGTAATGGATTATACATAAAAATCTTTTAATGGCACACTTCTTAGATTTCGATCCTAGAGATCAACACCGGTCAGCAACGGTGTTTTTGTTTTCATTCTGACACAAATACCTATTTAAAGGGATCAGAAACAATAAACATGTTCTGTGAAACGTTAACTGATATCTAGGAGTTGTTTGAGATATAAAACAATTCTAAGGCATTACCTCCTGCCAATGCTTTAGGTGCTAAAAGTCACGCTATCAAGAGTCAGTGAACAAAAATAGTGCAAGAGTCAGTGAATAAAAAACCCTCCTACTCCTAATGTTCCCTAAAGGTTAGGGGCCAGGGTTGTATTTAGTAAATGGCTCGGTAAGTTTTTACAACTGCTTACTAACAAATATAAAGTATACACGTAAAGTTAATAACAATATAAATTTAAAATCTAATTTCATCTCTAAGTATGCGTAACTGACTAAACTGACAAATACAAACTTTTTGTCAAGTTTAGACCATTCAGAATGAACTGAGGGAACATGGGGCTGAGGGAACATTGGTACACTCCTATAGCATTATTTTTTCCCTTCATGTTCAGAGAATGTTGGGTAAAATTAGTCAATACATGTTAGTAGATTTTTATGGTAACACAAGTGAACATTAGTTTTCAACCACTGGTTTGCAAAATATGGGTTAATATCACTGAATTATTCAGTACCAGAATTTGTGAATTAATTATATGATCCTACCTCAATGAATCTCCCTTGCTCAAATTTGGGGCTTCCACAAGCATACAGTGAGCATACTGTACGAGATTGTGTTGCTAATGATTGGTAGTAGCAGACTGTGTTTTAGAAAAGCGGCTTATCAGCAGTTTGTAGCTTAGCTTAGCATTTGCTCAGGGTGGTAATTACGGACACCTGAGCCAATGGAGTGGCAGGAAAGCAGGAAGAGTGGGGCTACAGGGGCATGTGTGTGAATTTACCGCTTCGCTCCTGGTTCCCTGGGCCCAGCCCCGGGCCCACACAGAGAGTGTGGGGCCCTGTGGCCCTGTGGCTTTGGGTGAATGAGAGAGAGAAAGAGAAAGAGAACGAGAGCGAGACAGCAGGAATAAGAGAAAGACCTTGGCTATTTATACCATTCCACCTTCCTCACTCCTTTTCTCAGGGGAAATTCCTAAAATGAACATGTTCTGGACTCAGTCAGAGAGGAAAGGAGGAAGAGGGAAAGGTAAAAGGAGGGAATATAGAATAGATTTCTGACTTTTAAAGTACCATTACATTGGCTCTTTGTACAGTAATGTGCTCACCCAGGCAGAGCCATTCTGGGAGCTCCTCAGGAGTATTGCAACTCCTCCTCCACGGTACACACTCTGATTTAGGACTGTTAATAAACATGATATAGTGCTTACAGCAATTGCTCGGACAGGAATGTTTCTTTTTTTCCTCCTCTTTTTCATACCTCCACACAGTCTCACATGTTTGCATGTGGTGCAGAGAGAGTAGAAGAAATCATGTTACTGTATGGTTTATCTCAGACTCTGCTGCTTTAATCATTTAAGCAGAGGAGAGACAAATGCTTTTGGGGCAGGTTTAGCACTGTAAAATGTTACCCCATTTCCCTATTCCCCTTGTGCTTCACCCAGTGTCATGCTGTGGTGTGAGACTTAGGACAAAACTGTCTCATCACACCACAATGCAATTTAAGTCACATAATACTGATTAAGTGACTGTTAAGGCCTGTGTTTTCACTTTCATTCCTCTCCATGCTAAATGTCGGGCGGACAACGTTTCTGAGAGCCTGGGTAACTCCTGATTGGGTATTCAGAAGCCTGACAGGAGATAAGCCTCTGCCCTCGTTTATGCAGGCAGCTCATGTGCACTGAGAGAAATCCAATGGCCTGAATGTGCGCTGCGTGCCGGGGTGGGATTTCACTAATCAAAAGGCAATTTGCTTGTTTCGAGCCTCCTCGAAAAGCAACCGTACCCAACAAGCTGAATTTATGATGTGCCTGCCAGCTTCTCCTTGGCGCAAATCTTCCAGCAACACACTCCCGGAGCAGAGCCCACATGGCCATCCACAGCTGGCTCTTATTACATACCCATACAGTAGCCATTCTTTTTCACTTACCCCCCTCTCTGCTCGGTGACGCTTATTAGAAATGTAACATACTAGTCTGGGAGTTTGTTACAGATTTATGTGTCACAGGTGCTCTCTTTAAAAAGCATGCAAGGGTTACCGTTCGTGCGCCAATTCAACATATAGTAATATGGGAGCAGTGTGACTAACATTGTATTATTATTATTTTTTTTTTAAATGTTGGCTTGTAAATAAAAGTATATGCACTGAAATGGGAACACTTATTCTGACTTTTGGCCAGGGGGCGAGAATTCAGAATAAGTGGTCCAATATTGGGAAATATGCATTTCATTTAGGCAAGGAGAGTTTTGATTTGGCTCATGAAAGCCAGGTTAGCAGTAAATCTGGGGATATTATGCAAAGTCTCCCTAAGGTCATAATTTGAAAAATGTGCCTGGCATCCAGTCTCAGTTATTTCATTCATATTCTATAGTATGCATTTATAGATTTATTTATTTATTTATTAATTCCTTCCTTCCACTCATTCTTTTCTTTCATTCATCTATCCATCCATCCATCCATCCATTCATTCATTCATTCATTTTATTATTTCTTTCTATTTTACTCTTTTTGTTTTGGCTGAACCGGAGAGACCTTTTTCCATAGACAGTAGACATATGTTTCTTTCTTTTTATTTCTTTATTTATTGTATTGGTAGGGTCAGCTATGCATAGTTTTGTGTTTGATGGATGATGAATGATGGATACTTTTAATCAAAAAGGTGCTTCCTGAGACTCTTTATTGTTTTATGCTGCTAAGTAGAAATGGTGACACACATCTCCTTAAAATTCAGAGAAAACTCTTACGTAGTTACCTGCAAATACAAAGTTTTTACTTTCATTCCTTTTCCCTAATAGATTCCATAAAAAGCTACATTTGTGATCCTTTGGTTCCCTTGCTGAAAGAATTTTTGTGAATCCCACCACAGTGAATGTTACAGTTTCAGTTAAAATTAAAAGTTGTAAGGATTGTCTGTATTGAAACGAGCTTCCAGGACTGACTCCTGATAGAGTTAGACTGGTACCTGGTGTGTCTGCTGTCTGTCTGTCAACACCAGATACCCTGAGCGTGCGTCGTGTGTGCCGGCAGACCGTTTCACCCAGAGTCCACGTCTCCTGCCAACACGCAGGGGTGGATCGCACTCCTGCCCAGAACACTAGAGCCACAGCGAGGCCTTGAAATTGCTCCTGACTGACTGCTGGCTTGGAGAAAGCATGGAAACATTTCAGACAAGTGGAATAGAAAGTATTCTTATCCAAGCTACACAACATGTGACCTAAGGTGATGAGGGCAAGGACTAAAGCTTTGAGTCGTGTGCAGGGGGTCTGACCACGTCTGTCTCTTTCCATCTTTGCCTCTGTCTGCATTGTCCAGCCCTGCCTCAAGTTTCACAGGCCTCTCTCCCTAAGCCACGTTGCTCCCCTGCTCCTGTCTCGACTCCTCACTTTGTCTTTGTGCTCTCCTGCACCTCTCCGATTACGTGGCACCACACCTCCTGGTTGTTATCCCCTCAGAGTCTCTCCTCTGACTCCATCCCCACCCTCTCATGCTGTCGGGGGGCCACTGAATGCCTCAAATGTGGCCTTGGCCTCATGTTCCTCCTGCCGCTCGGACTGATCCGTGAGGCGTGGGTCCCAGCTCCACCCTGGGTGATTGATGGCAGGGATGCCCTCTCCTCTCACCCTCCATGCCCCACCCCCAGCCAGGGGGACGGCATAGCGTTTCATGAGCTCATCTGTGTGGCGCCCAGGAGCTGCACCTCAAACGCAGGCACCACTCTTGTATAGCCCCACACGGCTCCCTGGGGGACACAAAGCATGTGTGACCTCCCTTTACCCGGCCTGCAACCCCATCCACACAAGCCTCTCCTCGACCCTTCAGTACCCTCACTGTATCATCACTGTCTCCACCCGGAATCCCTGTGACAGCCATACTTTACTTGTAGTAAAGCCCAGAATATCCCTTTACTGTCCCTTCAATTTTCCGTCCTTATCTACTCATTATTTCATTGACCCCAGTGGTCCAAATTCATTTGCTCTGTGATAAAAGGATCAGCAACACAGCTCTTACCCTGACAGTATGACGTGAAAAACCTGCCCTCCTTCCTCACTTACCCACCCTCACCCCTTCATCCAATTGTCCGGCTCACCTTAACCTCCCATCAGGAAGCCAGAAGAAGCCCGTCCTCTGCATGCGGGACATTCCAAGTAGGAAGGAATCTGAGGACACTGATCACCTAATCTCTCTGACTGAAGCAGCACCTGTTAGGACAGCGCTGGAGTAAAGGGAGGAATCCAGATCAGTGGCAGCTCGGAGCTGACCTGATACGCCTGCGTCTGTATCAGATGGTCCTGCCTGCCACTTGACAGCCACTCGTCAAACAAAAATGTATCCAGGTGGGAGGAGTTATGGACTTGTTTATATGAAATGTGTATGAGGCCCAAACCCAAAATTTCATTATTACAGCATCACTTGGAGTCTAAGTGATGTTGTAATGATGAAATTTTGGTTTAAATGTAATACTGTCAGTCTTAGACTTATATTACACTTCTTTAGAAATTAATCTGTCACCCTGTAGTTTTGTAAGTTCAAATATTAAAGTATAAGTTGTAGATGTAGATGTAGTCTCATAATTCTGTTTAATGTATTTTGCAGTGTTTACCTTAAGATTATAATTTTAGAATGTTGATATGATTTTTTTCCCTTATCTTATCTACCCTCAGTCCCCTGCAGTAGCTCTACTGACCCTGTTTGAGGTGGTTGTCTCACTGATGAAATATTATAGTTTCCTGGAAACCTTAGAGCAACCCAATTGCTGTGAGAACATAGCTGAGGGAACCATCTGACCCAAATGAAACTAGATCATTCATGTAAGAATAGAGCACCAATGAAAAGACATACAATACAGTCTGCCAGGTCTGCCTGACAACCAATCAAATATCTTCTGCCCAGCTGTTCCTGAGCCCAGCAGAGGTGACCATGAGCAGGACCCGAAGATACCGGGAGCTCAGACATAAATCATGGAGTAGGACACTGCAGTTGGCGCTCGTGTCTCTGTCCGGTGGGCACACTGAGATTTCTGCCATAGCTGCTGTTGAGAGGCTGTCATCGGATGTGTTTGTGTTATTATTCTGTTCACACTTGGGTTTGGTTAATGCATCTCTCTCGGTAACAAATTGCATGCTGCCTATAAACACTTTTACTGTTTTTCATGATTAATCCAGCACCTTCCCATTAAATTAGACATGACAAAAAAAGCGATACCATGTAAAGACTGTTTATAGGTTACACATCATTTCCAAAAGTGGAGCCACTGATTAATGTACACTGCTGGCTCCTGCAAATTGACTATAGATGTATGGAATATTTGATATGAGAGCTCGGTTGAATGCCACATGTGTTACTTGTGTAGACTACAGTATGTGTGTGCCCATGCCCCGGCCCATCTTGATAAATGATCTGGATTGCTCTTGGAGTGAGATTGCTAATGTGGCCAAAGGAGGTCTAGTTTTTCCTCTCATCCAAGGTTATTTAAACTAAACTAACCATTCCTTTAAATGTCTCAAATCCCTTACAGCATGGGCCACAGCCTAATGCCTGACAGAGGAACGCTGCTTTGCATGTAGCCTGATTATTATCTGCTACACAAATTGCTAGCAGCTGGGTTGTTCACGGCTGACGGTCCCATAGTTTATGTATTGAAACTGTTGGAATGTGGACAATTACCACTTTCACTTTCTCACAAAAACCCTAATACAGTTTACATAAACTGTTCTCTCGAAAATCCTAGTTTAAAGGGCTTTATAAGCCTCAAGGGCTAAAGAATTTGCTTCAGTGGTCTCCTTTCTTACAGCCCTCTGGTAGCAAGGACAAACAGAAAAAGAAATTACTATTTTCATACATGATGAGGGAATACAAATGATGAAGCTGTTCTTAAAGCTTTTTAATAGAATTTCATTTCATCCAGGTTGCTCTTTTGTATAATTGCGTTTTAACAAGGCCTTATGTACGTGAAATGTGTTGTACCACCCACCTCTAAGGTCTGCTGAAGGTTAAATTGTACCAGACTTGAAGCTGGACTTCTATCTCTGTTGTGATTTAGGGGTCACAGAAAGAGGAAACCACAAAGAGGTTAGCTAGAAAACAGTTGAACTCCCCAAAACTTTCTCCATAGAGTTTTTCTTGCCATATGCTGATTGTCACAGTACAAGTTATTGCTAAGTTGAGCGATGTGTCAGCAAAACAATACTCAGTGTGGGTACAAGAATCTATAATTTTATGGATCATTTGGACAGTGGTCACAGTTGTTCACAATTGTTCATGATAGGACACGATGCACAATGCCAACCATTCTTATTACATTTGTGCAACTTTACAACACATTCAATATGAGCCAGCTTTTAAAATAACAACCAAAAAAAAAAATCATACTCAAGTATGTTTTTTAGAAAGACCAAGAAGAATGAATAAAGGAAAAGACAAATGGACTGGAGGGAGTCAAGTTGTCTTCTTGTCAAAAGCTGGTGAGCACCTTGCGAGTGGTCGAACAGTTTAACCCATAATTACTACAATTAAAATAATACTCATATTAACAAAGAAAAATTGCTTCCAAATGGTCTTTCACATGCACAAGGCAGAAAAAGAAAAACACATGGTATGGTCGGTTTCAGAATTCTGACACCAGAGCATGACATGTCAAATCTGAATTAGTCTTGCATATAAATGAGTAACTCTAGCTGGTATTATGGTGCCACACATCACAAAAGTATGATTTTCGTTGTAAGACATTGCCTTTTCCAGTCTGGCCTGCAACCTGAAGTTCCAGGGGCAGAATTCATGCTTATTTCCTGTTTTGGTGATGGGGATACATGGCCATTTTGTTGCTAACACATGCTCTCACAGTGCATTCTGGGAATTCCCCATGTGCTTTGTTGGGCATGACTCCAGAATCTGACTGCAGGCCAAACAAGTCTAATGTTTCTGAAACCACCAAGAGGATTCAGAAAGTTGTTCATGGACGAGATATCTGAAAGGTCAAGGAAGGGAGTGGAAGACAAGATGGGGTGTGAACACGATGGAACTGTGTGTGTGTGCATGTGTGAGTGTGTAGACACAACAGTGCTTGATAACAATTTTAATTCTAATCTCTCACACTTAAGTGGTCTCTCAGGACAGCGCGAAAAACAGTGAGAAAAATACAATAAATATTGCACATACCACCCTGACGTGTCACAGCCTTTTTTTCTAAATTGCAGGGGTTGACATCAAAGTCAAAAGTACACTGCCGAAATCAAAATGTCAGCCATATGCCCTATAAAAATCACTGGACCCCTCACTCCTGTGATGAAGAGAAACAAGGGAGACTCCAAAGTCAACACAATTTTCTCCCCTCCTTCAAAAAAAAAAAAAAAAAAAAAAAAACC
>OMKZ01054758.1:6199-19102 GCA_900302535.1 Neoniphon sammara | reverse complement strand
TTGTCTTTTGTGTTTTGGGCAAAATACCCTTTTTCAGTCTTACCCAGACTAAGACAAGATGTTCGATACCATTTTTCACCTCTGTACGTCCAGTGGTTCAGTTCCTATGGGTAGCATTTTGTGTTAGCTTAGCATAAAGACTTGAAGTCTATAAGAGTCAGTTCCTCATCTGTATACTCTGGCTCAAACAGGTTCTGAATCACTGTCTTCCCAGAGGAAATCATCTTCATCCTCTCTTACAAAGTCATCCATGATCAGAAGTAATGTTTTTGAGCTACATCGCTGGTCACATGAGTTTTGTTTATACAAGAGAGTGAGCACACTTTGTGCTGGATCTAACTATATTTTCAGCAGTGTGTGGATCACTGCGTTAAATGGAAGGATACATT
Source organism: Neoniphon sammara (assembly GCA_900302535.1). Classification (NCBI taxonomy): domain Eukaryota; kingdom Metazoa; phylum Chordata; class Actinopteri; order Holocentriformes; family Holocentridae; genus Neoniphon; species Neoniphon sammara. The sequence goes on along the minus strand of OMKZ01054758.1, from coordinate 18,713 downwards.
TGTTCAGCAGTTATAGTTCTAACCATCTGACTTCTCCTATGACTCTTATTTTTAACATGTCATGTTGATATGAAATGACATGTACTTCAAATACACGATACATTGTGTAAATAAGACAGCTTGACGGAGCTAGGCTAATGACTCCTACAGACTCGCAAGATGATTATGACATAGGAAAACACTACGCAAAAGTATTATCAGGTTTATTTTTTAACATCTTTTTTTCATTTTTTGATTGTTTTCCTGCGAAATATTGAGTGATTTTAAAATTTGAGGCCTCCTTTGTTAACTAAATAAATAACAACCTGAAAATATAGCTGTTCTCCAGTTGGACTGATCACTGCTCTGCATATGCAGCCGGTGAGGGGGGTTGTGAGTGGCTGTCACTTCATTTTAAGGGGTCAGGAGTGAATCTTTAAGGTTATCATAAAAGCAAATGTCAGTTGCCTAATCCATATCACAACAGAAGCCTATATCCAGATTGTTAAGTTTTCCCATTTGCTGTTCGAAACACTGGGTGTCTGGTATCTATTTCCTGCTGCACAGGAAGTGATACGTTTTACATTTCTGGTTTGTTTAGAATAAACAGAATAAGAAGAACTGGGTAGTTAGCATGAGCAGTGATATCCACCATGTCTCAACAGACAATGAAAAGAGAAACTCAAACTCTATCAACAAGAAATCCAAGGAGAAAGACGTCCCAGTCCTGCCCACACTGTTTGATTGACATGTGATCTCTGGGAAGTGCAATGCAGAAACACTACAGAGATGAGCAGTTTGCACCAAACATAAAGATCAAATTAAAAAGAAAATCTTCACCACATTAACATCATGCTGGAACAGAAGATCAGACTATTTCATGGCAGCAGGTTGCTGTAAGGATCCAGCTGGATGCAGCAGCTCAGAGCATCAAAGAAAAGATCAGAATGTTCCTCTTTTAAATGCAGGATCTACTGGAAAATGACTCTCTTGATTAAATGTTTCTCATACTGTTATGTGATAGACCTCGTAAAAATGACTGGGGACGGAATTGCCCTATTTGGGATAAATAAAGTTATTTGAATTGAACTGAATTGAGTTGAAATACATTTTATAGTATAATAAAAAAAAACAACAGAGACTGCCTGGTCTTTTAAGTTCACTTTGTGCCCCACAATCAAAATAAATAATACAGACGCACAATGTTGGAGGCAGGAAACAAGACAGAAAGTTTCCGTTGCTGCGAGCAGGACCTCCAAACATGACAGATGCAAAGATAACACCCGCAAATCACTTGAACGACCACCAAGATGCAAAAAATAGCAAAACAAAGAGCAACTTTTATGTCTTCATTTTTACAACTGCATGTTTCTAAAAATAGCTCAGCCTTTCTCTGCTGGCCAGACTCTGTTTCCTGCAGTAAAGTCGACATGGCAGAGTAGGGCAGAGGAGAAGATCTGCGTCAGGTTACACAACACTGACCCGTGTATGTAATCGATACCCTGTAATGACACTTAAATGGTAATACTAACACTACACCTGCACGCAACTACAACTGTTCAGAATAGACCAGACTGACGAGAGGCACGAGACAGAGAGACTGTACAGTTCTGTCTGAAAATGGCCAAATACCCTGTGATGGAAAGTTCAAACCTATAATGTAATAATAGCTTTTAATGTAACAAATACAAAAAAAAAAACAACAACTAAATTTGATAAAGCCAACAACATAATCTAATAATATATAATAACATTTTTGCCAATGAATTAATAACTTATTACCTAATTGGCTGAATAATGTAATGACATCCACCAACATGTTTAAATGTCTTCTTCTTAATGTCATGGCATTATTGGAAACAATGCTATTACATTACTACATTACAATAGTTTATTACATTATTGGGCTTGTATTATGTTGTCAGCTGCATTACATTTACACTATTGGTATTTGTTACCATATAGGCAGATATTACGTTAAAGGCCTCTGTGTGGAGTTTTGGGCTGTTAAGTGCCTTGTCTTTGCTTAAACAGACACAATTAAAAATCTATGTATATGTTTATATGATGCTGGTGTCACCGTGAGCTCTAAGTGTTAAAGGTGAATGACATCCAGTTTTAGTTCATATGTATTTAACTTTATATAGTGTAGGACAGCATGTCTTCAGTTATTAGTCAGGACTCAAAAAAGTATTTTCATGACAAATATGTTTCAAAAGTACTCCAGGTGCCCATTTATCAACAGTGCACAGAAAAGGTAAATAATTTCCTCTTACAAGTAAAATTTGTTTAATTTTTTTAACCAAATGTGTATGTGCTTTTCCCTTTAAATAATCTATATCCCACCATACTGTGTATATACCATACATTCTAAATCACTATCATGCTCATCATCATCATCATCAAATAAACCTTACAGCAACTTCAAAGCTGTCTTATTTACACAATGTATCGTGTGTATTTGAAATACATGTCTTGAAATAAAAAAAAAAGTTGTTTTAGAAAAAGTTAGATGATTGGAACTATAGTTGGTAGGAACTATGACCGCTGAACATGTATTCAGTAGTTATAGTTCCTACCATCTAACATCTCCTAAAACATCTTGGAATCTAAAAGAAATCTCATATTTCCAATTTCAAATACGTGATACATTGTGTAAATAAGACAGCTTTGGAGTTTCTGTAAGGTTTATTTTTTCACTTTTTGCCCAAAATGTTTTTTGCTTTAAGAAAAGCCAAATGTGCATTTGGCTTTAAGAAAAGCCAAATGTGCATCACATGACATATAACAGGATCAGCACAAACTATTGGCTATTGGCAGCATCAAGACAAAAAATATTAATATTGGTATCAGCCCTAATAAGCCCATATCGGTCAAAACCTTGTGGGATGTAACTCAAAGGTGAGGAGGGCATTAAATTGTCTGTCTGTTACTATATACTAGATCTGCTCGCTAAGTATGGTCTACTCTTTTTTTAAAACACACACACACACACACACACACACACACACACACACTCAGACCGCCTTGAACGCACTGGAGCCAGACAACAGTGTGGAAGTGTGCAAACTAGTGAGTAAAAACAAATGGACTCATTAAGATGAGTTGAGCCATTCATTCATCAGCCTTTCCAAAGGAATGTTCATTGTCTCTCTGACAAATATGCCCGCTGTATACATCTCAGTCAGAGAGACAATGTGAAGCATTCAGACAAAAAAAACGTGCTGGAATTCAGTGCTACGTCACTGGAGGGAGGCCATGTGAGTCACCGTCATCTGTGCTGATGAATGAACAACCGCTAACCACACATCACAGTGATCGGCCCTGCATGTTTGTTTAGTGGTTCAACCTGCAGGGGAATCTCTGATTGATTTTCAAGTGATGCAGATTTTTGGTATAATTTCCACATCTGCTGTCAGCTACACCTTAGACATCCTAATGAGTAGAGTATAAGATTCTCCCAGGGTTTCTGTACGCACCTCACAAAAAGCACGCAAAGATATTGCACTGTAAAAAGAGATGTGAAAAGAGTGTTCACAATCAATACAAAACCCGCAATGCAACTGTCTTATAAGTAAAAAGTATTACAAATGTGTTTGAATGATGGTTAAGGTCTAGCTCTCTGCTAGGACAGATATTGTCTGTTTATTAAAAAAATAGACCTGGTCCAGTCAGCGTCATCCACCCCTGATATGATGTGGTTTGTTTTCATTCCATAGTTAATATTAACTTGGGTTTCAGTGAATAGTTTTAGTGTCCCATGATGGACTAAATGTTGTTTAAGAGACTTTACAATCCTGACGAGATTAAAAATCTGAGGGGAAACTCACTCAACTGTCACTTGTACCATAAAAATGGATACATTTAAAGGTATTGAATATTAGCACAAAATATAATCCACTGGCAGGTTCAGTTCTGAAATATCAGTATCAGACTTTACAAGCAAACATTTATTTGAACATTACATAAGGATCCAGATGAAACTTAGAAAGTATTCCTGGGTTTGAGTCAGCTGTTGGTAAAAAAGCTGAGTTTCACTGTTGAAGTCTGACAGCTTCTCTGTCTGTCTGTACCAAAAACACATTTCAACAAAATGAAAAAGCCCCTTAGGACCTGCATGACAATGTGAAAGCATAATGAACTCGTCACATTCCATGCATGAACATGATTGCTTTTGCAAGATAAGTTCGCAATCTCCTGCAAGAAGCATGATCCCTGAAAGAAAAGCAGCCATCCAAGTTCATGTTTCTCCTGACACTAAAAATAAACTGAGAAAATGAATGGAATTAGCTGTCTGACAAGCTATTGTACACGTCTTACAGTGGAAATAACAGGTGAGGCTCTGTGTCACGGGATTAGCATGTTTTATTCATTGTGGTAGATCCGCATTTTAGACAGGCAGTGACCAAACACATTCAGCATTTAAACATGCCAAAACAACCAGGTACCTTTGCTAATTTGATAAACCAAAGTGTAAAAGTGAGTATACAGGTACAGCTTTAAGTTTATTGGCAGTAATAAAAATATTTAATATATTATATATACATATGCAGTACAAGCATGAAAAAAAATTTAATTACACCTCAGAACCTGAGTTTCAGAGGGTCATGATCTTATCTACGAGTGATCCTAAATATCTGTAATTCCTGTCAGACGTCTACAGTAATTCAAGAGAAATCCATTGTGGCCAAAGGGGAATTCAGACCACCAAGCATCTGAAGTCCGTTTCATTTCCTTGTAATTGTGCATAAACACTGACATCCAGTCACACTCAAACTGCACCCCGCAAGTGAGACTGAATCCATGTTTACATGTCCAAGAAGCCCAGCACACCCTGTCTGAGCCTCATGATGGATGCCCAGAAGACATTTTTATTTAAATTTGGCTTTTATAAATGAAGTGGAGGCTGTTTCCCAGCGTGCTCTGTCCCTGTGAGCGTGACTGGTGTGGAGCAGATGTTGATGCGAGCTCCCAGTTGAACCCTGGATCAGCAGCGCCAGGCGGGCAGCTTCCATCGCCAACCAGGCACATACACACAGGAAACGGACGCTGTTGTCTGCTGCTTATGGTGTGCTAGCAGATTCAGAAGCTTAAGCGTAGAAAAACTTGTTCAACTGCCAATGTGAATAGACAATTTTAAAGACCGCAAAAATGTACCAGGCTTTGGTCATTTCCTTCACTTCACCCATGGCTTCATGTCTCAGAGTAATAGCTGACATTACAGATGAGGTGACAGCGTTGATTTTTGTCAGTGTTAAGTTGGAGTCTCACTGAGGCTATAGGAGCTTTCCATCTCTGTGGAGGACATCAGTGTCTCAGGCGGTCTGGGAGAGGTTAGCTCTGTTTACAGAAATGCCTTTAGACATCATTCCCACAACTTAATGTTTGGAGAACTGAACCAGATCCATATTTCCTAGAATCTCGCTTGCCTCCACATGAAGCCGTCCGTGTTATTTTGCAAAACATTGCTGCCTTCCAGTAACTCCTAGGACTACTTCCTTTCTGGTTCTGCTAGAGGTGAATAGAATAGATGCTGATACATCATCATAACACTATTGCTGATATAGCTGATACAGCTTGTGTTCAGAGTTTGTATCTTTTTTGTTAACCCTCACTGTTGTCAACAGTGATTTGTACACAAGCTAACATATGTAGGAGCCAGTGTTAATAGTGGCTAATGCATGTTGACATTTGGATTATAAGTTGCTTTACTGAATTATCCTGGTAGCGAACTAGCTAACAAAGCCAAAAACCAAGCCAAAGTCAAAAAACACATACAGACTAGCAGCAGTTATTGGAAACAAACCCACCATAACACATTATTTGCTTTTACAATATGTATTACTGAATGGACCTAAACCTACAATTGGCACGGTTAATGTCTTTGTGGTTATAGACAGGGAATTAGTATTTCATCATGAATACACCTAATACATGTTTTGTGCTTAGATAATGTCAGCATGCTAGCTAGCAGCTAACCTTCTCTGTCTTGTGAACACATCTGAGCTACACACTAGCTAACAAATGTAACAGCTAGTGTTTGCAGTGGCTAAAATGTCCCACCAAATGTAATTGGTTTTGAAAAGGTTTCATAAACCTAGACATCAACAAAATAACATTATTCAGTATTAGTCTGTTGTCAATTTTATGAGTTATTGCATTATTTGTCAGTATTATTGTCACAAAATCAGTCAAAAATATGATACATTGATGAGGAGATCATCAATTAATGTTATGATGTTGCAAATTATAACATTAACAGACATTATTACATTTAAAACCCATTCAAATGGGTTTTAAATACAAATTTGACAAAATCATTGTCGGTTTTTCAATTTATGATCAGGTCAGTTCTTAAAGCAGCAGTAAGCGATATTGGCATTTTGGCTAACTTCCTGTCCGTTCTTGCAGTTAGCACTCCCCACCCTCCTCCCATGTCATAACATGAACACGCAGCAGTCTTCGCCACAGCACCTTACAATATTACTTTTCTTCAGCTGTCTTAAATCACATAGTGTATTTGGCTGTGTAAGCCATAAAAGCACTGGAATAGGTAGCTTCTCTGCTGTGGTCTGTTAACTGAAATTCTGCTGGGTCGCGTTCAGCCCCGACAAAATGAAGCAAAATGTTTATTTAAATGGCAACAATGGTGTGTTGAACACCCAATTTATTTAGGCAAGTGCTACATCTATGTCAGCCTTTTTAATATGGCTGCACACCGTATACACCAATCAGCATCTTATTGCCACCCCCTAAATTTCTTTACAAGAATAAACATTAAAGGATTCACAAATACTTACCTCTGCAAGAGGTGACCTCTGCTACTGCTGACCTTCTGACTATTTTGAGTATTACTCTAACAAAAGATTACCTGCCAAATGTCTGAGTGTAAGCTGCTGTTTTAACGAGTCCTTAATGGGCATCACAGCAGCCCTGACCCAGGCACAAGGCTGGGAGTGTTTTCTATTACTGCAACACCCTGCTGATCATTAGCGCCGGGTGCAATAAAGCAGACCACTGTTCTGTTCTGTTCTGTACTGCTCTGTGCTGTTGTGCCAGAAGCTGCCTACAGTCCATAACTCTTCCTATAGTGCCACCTTGCAATCACTGCACCAACAATCACAACATTAATCTTGTTGAGGTTTGCAGTGACACCAGCATTTCCCTGTTGGCCACAGGATGGGAGAAGAAATGGCAAACTAACACTTAGTGAAGTACTATCATATTAGTAATAAAAGTAGCTTCCCAGCTTAACAAGCCCAAAGTAAAACAAAATCACACGGTCTGCAGATGCTGTTCTATAACTTCAACATAAGACTTTCCTGTCACAGGTAGTGTTTCCTACCACAAACCACATACTGTGCCATTATGTTTCTCTTTATGCCATGGTCTGTGCATGAGTACTTGCTTCTGATTGGCTGGAGGATGTGCATTTAAGCTGTGTGCTAGGACATTCACATTACTGCAGAAAATACATTTTGTGCGCACCTCTCCTATTAATTTCAACTGGAGGCGATAATCCGGTTATGCACAGACCATTGCATAGCGCAGAGACCACAGCGCAATGGGCTGAGCTCAAAGTTCAAATTTGTAGAACTTTGACCCTGTAATACACTGACCTTGGAAGGCGCAACAAATGACAACACAAGCCTAGATGTGGCAGGTGCCAGTCCAGAATGGAATGGAACAACAACAGCACTGTGAGGAAATGCACAGACCACAAAAAAACAAACAAAAAAAATTGCATGGTGGAATTGGAATGTCAGCCAATAGATAAATCTACCAGGTGTGTTACAAAGACATGATTTTCCTGGCATCAGTAGACTGTTAGCTGCTGACTTTACTGCTGTTTTGGCTCGTGTTTAGCAAGCAAGGTAAAGTCAGTTAGAAATGAAAGGATAGTAAGTTAAGGTTGGGGCAGACCAGAGATGCTTGGCACCATAAACATTCCACAAGCAAGAGTGCCTTACAAAGCTGTGCGCATAGCACATCTCTTATGTTTTTTCTGCAATACTGTGAATGCCCCATAATGCACATATAGTCCATCTCAAGCTTAATAACTGTTCTAAATTCATATGTTAGCCATAAAGTTCAAAAGCAACCCAATTAAGCATAATAACAAACTAAAACCTTAACATTTAGCTAACTATCTTAGCCTACATTAGCCATTAGCCACCACATCCTGCCCCATTTTTTAAAATACCGATTGCTTCAAAATTAGTGTGATTATTTTCCAGTCACTAACACTGGTGTAACATTAATACCAACACTGAGATAGCCGAGCCAATTTTTTGGTAGATTTAATTATTTAATCCATTTTGGTAAATCTACGTCTACGATGCCGTGGCTCGAGTTGAATAACGTTAGCCGAATCAGCTGGTAGTGTCTCTGTTGCTAGGCTGTCTATACAAAAAACATAAGGGCAGAACATGTTTTATTTTCAGACTATATGGCATGCTAAATGAATTACCTCTCCATATAATTTTTAATGTCAGTAAGTGGCCATGGTGTTAGCAGTATAATCCGCTCTAAGGTGTGCCTTTAAGTATTTCTATTGTACTCCGTGTGTGGATGCAACCACCCTCTGCTTTGCATCAACTGTTTTTGCCTCAAAGTGGTGCATTAAAAACCTTTTGAACACACACCTCATCGTGGATTATCCCTTACTTATGTATATTGCAATTTCATATAAGTTAGTTATATTAACTGCCACACAGCCTTGATTAGTAAAAAGCGGCATGCTAACTGTGCTAAATATACAGTGGGCTTTCAGCTGTGTTTTCATGTGAACCACAAATGTAAATGTATTTACATATGTATTTATAGCATTTTCAAATGTCAATGCAAATGAGTTGTGAGACCTTGGTACTGTAAACAAATAGTGGGAGTGGTTGGTTGCCTCTAGGCTATCTCACACAAGTGATACTGTTAATGCTGTTTTTGCTCAAAATTAAGACCACATTTCCCATAAACATCATTGCCTCCTGCCTTGCTCCTGCTCCCTGAATAGGATAAACATGCTGGAAGTGATTGTTCACATCTTCCAACATCTGCTACTCCCAGAAATTCTGAAATCGTTAGCTCTGTTTGCTTTGGAAGAATAGCACTCTGTTCCTGTTTTGTGCTGTAAAGCAATCAAGCAGATTTCCCGCTAAATCCAACCCAGCAAAATGCAGAGTAAAGGCCAGAAGAAGCTGACAGTTTTCTTTGTCCTTTACGGTTGCATCATATGAGATCCAGACAAACTAAAGATCTGTTAAGTGAAAGCATATGAGGGCAAATTCCTCTTACATGTAATATTCTTGGTAAATAAAGGTGATTCTGTTTCTCCAAACAATACAGAAAAGCTGTTAAATATTCTCTGGACACCATTAAATGAGATATTTAAACACTTGGACAGAGAACCATTTCAATATAGTGTGTGAGGGGGGTTTAGTCTAATAAATCACAGTCTGTAATGTTGTCCCAACCTGACAATGAATTTCCATTAGATATGAATACAAATAACAAAAGAAGTGGACAGACATCCTTTGTTATTTGTGTATTGATTCTCATCCAAACAGAAGAAAAAAATAGAAGTTATAGATAACAGACTCAGATGCCACAGCAGAAATAAAAGGAAAAGTAAAGCAAAGTGGCAGCACTTTATCGCCCTCCTTGGATGGCACTAAGAAGCATCACCAGGCTGGAAGTTGGAAAAGATGAGGAGGGAAAGGGAGGTTTTCTAATAAAATATGATTTAAACCAGTATCTGCATGTGAGCTGCTTCATCCCACAGAATTATGTGATGTTTTCACCAAGGAGGAAACCTGATTAATCTAACTGGAATGACAGGAACAAGAATTTTTCCAGCTGCATGTTAACTAGAATAATTTAAATCATTCACAAGTCTAAGCCTCATAATCCTCATTCATAGCCATAACAACTTAAGTAATTCTAAGAATGAACACTGTATTATATTTTTGGGGAAATAATATCATCTAATATAATAATATATTAACTAATTGAGTATCCTTTAATTCGTTGTTTATGAGTACTTTAAAACTTATTCCAACAAATTATGCCATAAACAAGGTAGCCTACTTCAGTCTTCATTATAATTCAATAACATCTCCAAGTTGAATTATCCCATGGGTAAAGAACAAATATGCAGCCATATAAGGGCATTTGGACCACAGCATCTCATATTCATTTAAAAATATAAGAAAATATAGACTGGATGTACAAAATACTATGGACTTTAATTTTTTCCATAAAGTAAACTGATGAGGTGAGTCCAAATAAAAGCCATTATCCCTTATTGATCACCCTTATTATACCTTATACCAATCACACAGGGGATGCAGATAAATTAGTTTTGAGGCCATTGAGATGTGGATTGTGCAAGAAGGGCAGCGGCTAGATATCAATTAGATGTTCCCAATATCTTAATATAATATATCCTAATAATATTTAATGTAGCCTATTTATGGATAATATATATTCATATTTCAAAATATACTTTTGGATAATATATGCTGAGGCTACACATTTAAATATACTCCAATCAATTGCATTTCTGTGCGTAAACACGTGTAAATGAATATAGAATATACAGTACAGTATATACGAATAGCCGTGTTTATATTACGTTTCCTCCATATAAATATATTTATTGTAAATGTATGGTTAAACTATATAGTATCAGTTTATTTTTCCAAACATATATGTCAATGCATGGCATATTTTGTGTATGCAATATTAAAGAATGCAAGCTCAGTCACTGTAAGGATTATTATGGGCTTGAGGACTGACAGCACCCCTATACTTTGTGCAAGCATTTCTTATACTGTGGTTGACGCGCCTCATAAACTTTCCCGGTGAGAATGAAAAATGGTCGGGGATCTAAGATGTACATCCTGGGCCAACACTATAATTATGATTCATTTTTATAATGTTATAAACCAATAGGCTTACCTTGGCTAACTTTGATCACCCTCCCGATCATGGACGTGGGTTTGTAGAGCAAAATATTGGCGTGATTCTGCAATAATAATCCACAGACAGTTGGATATTCGCTATGGATCTGTGCGTTGATTCCCCGGTTATATCCTGTGGCATAGTGGCGCAAGCCCTGTCTCAGTCCTCCTCATGATTTTAAAAGTAGCAGATAAGCCAGCAGACAGTGACCACCGGATCCTGGAGGATTGAACTGTCACATAAAAATGGTGATCAGCTGGGGAAAGCAAACCGTGCGTCCCGGCCGTGTGCGTCCTGCCGCAGGACAGGTGTTGGTGAACTGACGCTCCAGATCCAGATGTGGTTTTTAAAGCCTGCGGTGTCAGATTCCACCCTCCATCACATGATCCCATGCTGTGGCATGACAGTCAACTCAACACCAGCTATCATACCCGCTGCGTTTTTTTGGACTTCAGCATGTTCCAAATGCTCCGTGGAACTTCAGAGAAGCAGGGCGAAGGGGAAACAGCACCGATTTGACAAACTATCAGACAAAAAAATGAACTTACTAGACGCACACGTTGATTTTTGGAGCAATCAGGCGTTTGTGTATGCATGGCTATCAATTATGACAAGGTGTGGCACTCTTCATACCTGAGTGCAAATTTGATTTTTATTATTATAATAAACTCAAACAAAATCACCAGAAGTGAATTCTGAAGTCAAATCTAAAAAGAATTATTGAGTGCCAATATTCCCTCTAAACTGATAGCTTGGTGACCTTTTGACCTTGGTCTAACATCAAGTAATAATACCTTGTCAATCATCAGTGATCTGTCCCCAGAAATAATATATTTATGAGGAATTGGGAGTTGAGGTGACAAATGATCCTATATTAAGGGAATAAAGTAATCACTGTTAATTTAACTCCAGTCAACTCTCACTTCACACCCAGCAGAGTTAATTTACCACTTAATACTTTTGAACAGCCGCTTCAGAGCCAGATCAGCTCTCTGAGTGGACAGTCAACATTCGTCACCTTCAAATCGTCATTGAAAAAAAATCAACACTTTTTGCTTTGGTGAATTAACACCTCTATGTGTGTGTACCCTTCCTGAGAAACCATAATTATGAACTTCTCAAAACCATTTGGAATAAACTGACCTCAGTATCTTTCCCTCTGAAGTCACCACTGTGACAGACTGACTGGCCCTGAATGGCAAGGAAAGAGCCTTCACTTTTCAGGAGACAATTTTCCCGCAAGTGATGCAGTGGTGTGCAAGCTCAATCCTGTGTGAGTTATCAAGATTGGCGGGGGCTCAAGCTAAACTCCACGACCAGCCTTTTAAACCCCTTTCCTGATTGTGGCTCTCCAGTCAGGATCACAATCCACCCCCCCTCCACCCCCTCTCCCTCCAACAGCGTCTCCAGCAGCCAAACACAAGATTAAACCCCTCTGAAGGCCACAGCTCCTTCTATGGGCAGCAGCGGCTCACTGGCTGCTGCCGGAGCTTGACCCCGCCACCCTCCGTCGACCAGGGTCCCTCTCAGCTTTGAAGGGCTGTCTGATGGGTGGGGGGGTGGTTTGAGCAGTGTG
>OMKZ01054753.1:25561-48171 GCA_900302535.1 Neoniphon sammara | reverse complement strand
CAGCTAATATTGACCATCAAGTGGACAAAGTACAGCAATGACTGATCACTGACATCATCATCATCATCATCATCACTGAAAACTTATCATCTGGCCAATGTGATAAATTAACCCAGTAATAAAAGTAATACTAGTATTAATAATAATAATAATAATAGTTATTATTATTGTTATTGTTGTTATAGTTGACTCTATTAAAACTTCCAAGACCTGCCTGCATCCCACAGATGCACAAAATCACTAAATTTTAGGGGACAAAGCAGAACAATTAGTGATGACAAATTATTTAACAAAGGTCATCAAACTCTCAGCTTATGCGAAAGATTTTAGATTATTTAGATTTTCTCTGACCCTTTTTTTTATATATGTGGCTGGCAAATAAATAATACCTTTCTGGTGGCTCTGTTTTTTTCTTTATCTTTTCTCTCCATTATGAATTATAAAAACTATTGGATTAAATCTGGACTCACAAAAGTTAAACTATAACAAGAACCAAACCCAATTGACAGCCATGCTCTGTTTGTTACCAAACCCCTTGAGATGTTGCTCCTTGGATGGATTGCCTTGTTACACACAATATGGCTACAAGCTGGATATTGTCCCTCTAAGATTTCTAAGATTACCCAGCTCTGTTTGTAACAAAGCATGATGTTTTAATTATTCTCTCAACAGCTGCATGGAAGCAGTCGGGACTGTATTGCCTTACAAGGACAACATGGACAGTATATTATTTGTGGTTGTGAGCATGATGCTTTATATTATGTATTTTCCTGTTTATAGGGCGAAGGAGGATTATAGCAACTTTACAAGTGCACACAGCTGGCTCCTGCTTACATTAGGAGTTTTGAGCTTTCAGTGGATAAACTCAGAAGTTGGTCTTTTTCTCTTCCTCTTTCAGCAGACGGTGACTCATTAATAAATAAACCACAACTTACATGGAAGTATGAGACATGTAGTCTAGATCATGCAGGTCAAATTTGATTTGACTTTTTCTATGGATAACTGTGTGCATCCATATCTCATGGAAAGAAAAGAGGTGTCATATTTTACATTGCTCTAAGAGCACTGATCTAGCAACCAGGGGGCTGTGTGGTATATAGGCCTCAACCTTAACTATAGCCCAATGGCAACCAGGACTACAAACAGCTATGCTAGTGTTAAGACTATAGCCTAAACTCAGCGGTGACAGTTTACAATAGAAAATTGCAGTTTGGTCCAGAGTGCAGGGGCGTTAATTCCCTAAAATCTAAGCTATGGCAAAGTCCTTGCATCTTAAACTATTAAACTTGCAGAACCTATTTACATGTATTATGACTGACATTATTGTTTGGTCAAAGTAACCAATTATTTGATGAAGACCACCAAACTATCAGGGTTTTTTTTTATTGGTTCTTAAAGCTCAATGATGTGTTCTTGTTGTTTTATTTTCTCTAATATGGATTCCAAATAGATCTATGGTGATTTTCACTTGATCTTTGCTCTCCAGTACAATGATTAAAACTACATGATTAAATTTTGACACACTTAGGCTGAAGTGTGATGAGTGCCACACCTCACCATGCAGAAATGAATGACGCTTTCTCAATCCACTGATATCCTGTTCAGTGTTCTCACTACAGCCCAGTTGAAATGCTGCATCTTACTGCAAAAGCTACAGTGAATAACAGAATTGGTTAAAGGTTAGAAATCACAGATGCTGTATATCCCACTGTGAAAATGAACTTCCAAGGTGTGAACAATTGAGATTCTGACCTGGTGTCCATTGAAATCCTTCGCCTGATTACACTGCACTGAGTCAAAGTGGGTAGAGAAGAAACTACTTTGATGACAGGCATTGTTCTGTCTTTGCATTTATGGTCTGTATTGAACCTATCCACTTCATCCAATTCTTATCCTTCTCAAGAATACATCTGGTGTTTGGTGACATCTTGTGGACACAGAGAAACCTATTTTACTCCGGTAAGTAAAGCTGCCTTATATCCAAATAAATAAATAAATAAATAAATGAATGAATGAATGAATGAATGAATGAATATACAAAAAAAATACCGCATTTTTATTCAGTGCTCAAGATATGACATTGCAAAACAGACATTAACATAGCTGCTCTTGAAAAATAGCATGGGGAAAACACTGGCTCCCGTGTCCATTCTGTAAATAACAGGCCACTTTGCTTTTCAATGCAAGAAGCTGATTTCCTTCCAGAATTCCAACTCTAAATGTCTAAGGACTTGAGAGGTTATATTTCCAACATATTGAAAAAGAACTCAAAACAAATGGTCTAACATTGCCAGGTGAACTATTGTGTCTACTGACATTTTGAACTGAATGCATTTACTGACAATGTGCTATCTTGCCCTGAGACACCTCCATTAAACACAGTCGTACTCTTTTTATCATGTGAAGATCTGTCAGCAATAAGGGTGCAAGGGGGTCCCAGTCCATTTAAGAAACCATTTTGTGTGGACTGTCAGTCTGCTTTGGAACAAGAAGATACTTCACTGCCCAGTCGAGCAGGCCATCAGCAACTTTAAATTTGCTTAAATCCTGCAGACTCTGGCCCGAAACTTGGTAAGGATAAGAGAAGTGGGTGCCGTCACTATGAACGGTGGGGATCTTCCTTGAGATGGTCCCTGCCGCTTTGCCCTGCCCGAAGCTGCCAGCCGCTTCAGCATTGGAAGGCGTCTGAGTGTTGAACAGCCAAGACGGAGGGCTTAGCACAGTCTGAGCATCCTTCTCCTCGCCTTCCTCCTCCAAGGTGGTCAGTGCACCCAGCATGGGTTCGGTTCTCTTCCTCTTTGCCTTTCTGCATTTCATCTGAGTGTTCTCCTCCTGCACCTCCACGTCCTTCTCCATGGTCAGTTCCTCCTGGCGAGACACAGCTAACACTTGTCGTGCATTGTGGACGCAACAGCTGTCAGCGCCGGCTGCTGGACCTAAAGGTGTCATGGTTGGTTCTAGTAGACCCGCAGAAGCCGACGAAGACGAAGAAATGGAGGTGGAAGCAAGGCCGGACGAGGGCTGTGGCTTCTGGTATGGAGGAAGAAAGCTTTGCTCTCCCTTGCTTTGCTCTGACGTCTGGGAACTCCCCGAGCCACAGACAGGAACTTGCGTGCTGGTTACCATGGCAGCATGCTCAGGCTGGGACTTGGATGTGGTAGGATCAGGCAAAGGCTGCAATGGCATGACTTCTGAGGTCACAGATTCATTAGAGGAAAAGGAGGTGCTGAGCGTCTCACATGGAGGAGGAAAAATGTCCCAAGGATTGGTTAAGGGCCTGGAGTCACAGTCAATCATGCCTGTGACAATGTCGTCTCTTAATATGCTCGCCTCATGAAGTGATGTGCTGTCAGTGCTGTAAGGACTTCTCTGGAAAGCCACTGGTCCAGCTGTCTGCCATTCAGAATCATCAACAAATGGATCAACAGTCTCTATGTTTTGGCAGGGAAGCGGGGAAGCCATCTTTTTGTCTTCAGAGACAACAAGAAGTCCGTTTGGAGTCTCACTCCCTTCACTGGACGGCCTTTGCAGCTCTTGAGCCTCGCCATCAGGGATGAGAAGACAGGTTATGGGGACGCTGAAACGCTCCTCTCCTTTATATGTGACCCTGTCGGCATCCCAGCTCGTGGCTGGGGCAGTGCAAGCATCAGCGTGGACCGGGGATGGCATGCAAGAAGAGGTCGAGGGTTGCAGGGTCCTGGGGGAGCTCCTCGTCGGCCTCAGCCTTTCCCGAACATCCTGCAGCACGTCCTGCAGACAGTCGTGCTGCCACTCTCCCAGCAGGTCCGACAGGTTGAAATCACACTGGCTCTTCTGAGACTCCAGCAGATCCTGACCCAACAAGTCCCTCCAGGTTTTACCAATCTTCGACCTGATGGAGGGAAGGGTGGTGCAGCAAGGGGGGTTGTCTTTAATTGTGCCTGCTGCTGTTGTGGCCAGCTCGCTGACTGAAAGGAAGAATCGACACTTGGTCTGCTCGAGGGCCATGTGAAACTGCAGACAGTAGGCCTGAACACGCACCGTGGTGTTGACCAAGCTTGAGAAACACTCGCGGTCTTCTTGCTCTTGAAGATGTTCCCAAGCAGATTTGGTCAGAACAGCAGGGATCTGAACCTCCCCATCGGACAGGAAGAGCAGACCTGTGGGGCCCTCCGATCCCTGGGCCTGGGACAGAGACAGCTGACCCACCCCAACAACATGAGCCTTGAGGCACCCGGTGCTACTCGCCTGATCACTGCCATGGCTGAGGATCAGATTCTCTATCCACGGGTCCAGTTTGGTCCTAGAAGGCCGAGGCATGCTGATGACTGATCTGTCAGCTTTAAAATGTGGTGTGTCTCCAGTTACACCCCGTCAGGCAAACGTTTACGATGCTGTAGGTTCCTCCACACTGCAGTGCTGCTATAGTGAAAACTGAAGTGAGTGGACAACATCGCCGAGAGCGAGAAACGAGAAATACCACCCATGAACCACTACGCATGCAGATTTACATGTTTAACACCAACCAGATCATTGAGAGGTTTCTTCTTCAGAGCTGAAAACGTTGCGAGTGCTAGCCTTCTCACATTTAGTTTTTGATCACAGTACTCCTTCATCAGTTCCGGGTGCTGACTAGCTTAATAACCAGTTTCAAAAGCTTTGGCTGACTCTACGTAGAAACGATTGTTTGTGTTTGTCAAAAGTTAGCCTGCGTGAACCGTGACGAGCTACCAATACAAACAGAATAGCAAAGGAAGTGGGTCGGTCTGGCCTTCCAAATAAAAGCGCGAAACGATATGGCATCTAGCGTAGGCCTATATGGTTGTGAATATATGGTGTGAAAAGCACAGTGGATCATTTAGTACAGATTTTTCATTAAATATATCCCTAGTTTCACTTTTTAATGTGTGCTATTGAACTAATGTAGCGACACTTGTTTGTGTGGAAGTCTTATAGTGTGAAAATCAAACCGGATGTTCTATTGTTTCTTGTCCCAGTACACTTTACTCCAGTGTTTGAAACAGCGGTCTCGTTCCATTCTTTTTCTGATCTCACCCTACGTGGCCACTTTAAAGTATATACAACAAATATGAGAATCCGATTTATATTTCTGGATTAATGACTTCATATATCCCACATACACAGTATATTCAGTGTCACATTTTACGACATAATTCCTGTTAACACCTGCAATTTCTTCACGAAAGTCAGCGTGCAGGTTAGAAGTAAAATATTCGAACGTTGCTGACCTCGCGCTTCCCCAAACTGTCTCGCTGATGCTACATTCAGGTACTACGTGAATAATCGTCGGAACACGCCGTGCTTTAGGTTCTCTGCGACATCGGTTGCTCCTTATCAGCTTAGCACATTTGAGTTTGTTTTATATTAGCATACCATGCATTGCAATGTAAACTACAAACAGAAAAAAATCAGCCGGTAGTTGTCTTCTGTCATGGCCTTATAAGAGTAGGGATTACAAAGTTGCAGCGTCGGGAGTCTATTATCTCACAAAACTCCAAAGCTGATGTGAATGTCATTTTCTCATACTGTGTGCCACATAAAGGCTTGAGGTGAATGGTATCGAACACCTGAACGAGCTTAAATTACTTTTACAGACAGTCTACAGGTGAACTGTAATGTCGGGTGGGTGACAGCAGTTTCAGACATGTTCAAAATGGGAAGCCCAAATCTACCACTTTTCCTTTGTCTCTGAATGCATCATAGTCTTCACCTCTGTTTACAACATTTCGAAGTGATTCATGTCGCCCTGACTGGATACTTAGGTGGAGTGTGTTCCCATATATAGAGAGGAGATAGGCGCGCCTTGTTCTTAGTCTTAAGGTAAGGTAAGAAGCCAAAAATGCATAAACTGTAACTGTCTTTTTTTTTTTTTTTGCAAAACATGACATGACATATCTGAACGAATGATACTCCTGAACTGTACAGGTGCTAGCTATCATTGCTAGATGACACCGAGAGCAGAGTTCCAGACTGGATTTAGCAAACCGGCTAGCCTAACGTTACCTTTGTCTGAAACGACTGAATTGTCACTATTACCTTGCCCCATTAAATCAATGTACTTTGTTTGATCTGCTCACAGCGACATGTCTGCTGTTGTTTGTTACTCGCCTAGCCCCTTTACTGTACTGTACGTGCTGTTTTATCTTGTAGGGAGAGGACGTCAAACTCCATTAAAAATCTTTCAGTTCAATATTGCCGTAGGCAAAATAACTTGTTATCCAACTGGTAGAACACGACTAAGACCTCGTAGGTAAAGATGGTTATCTGGAAAATAGGCGTAGGAATGATTCACAAAGCAGCAAATATTTCAAATCTAAATTCTAGCTTTAGGAAAGGGTCCAAGCTGCTCGCTACCGCCCACTGTGGTATATTTGGGATGAAAGAGATAAAGGGAGTAGCAGGTGAGGCAGTTCTAAAAGTGGTATTTTTATTCAAGTTAGTGTTTGTGGCATGTTTAGTGCATGCCGAATTCAAGAGCGAACCCCACTGATTTTTTTTTTTTTTTTTTTAAATAACATTCAACTTAGCCTCGCAGAGCCAGACCTATCTCCACAATTCGTTTAGCGCTGTGCCAGCGCTGGAGAAAGGTCTGGTCCGGGAAAAAAGCTCTGGCTTTGTTTGTACTTCTTTCAACCAATCACAATCGCCTTGGGCGGTGCTACGCCCAGGATGCAGCGACTGTTCCCTTGCAAAATAGTGTCGGGGGGGAACTTGTTTTGGTGGAACATTTGCACGTGGGGAGACTAGCCCTGACATTAAAATGGCTGAATCCCCGCAAAAGAAAACACCACATAAAACAGTACAAGACATATGTCAACTCGACCTGTGTGATACGACATTTACTGATATTTCAGCGTGTAGGTTGTTAGCTCGGAGGTTAGCTTGTTGTAGTTTCATGTAGCGACGGGGATTTTGAAAACTGTAACACGCAGATAGCAGAAGGGGAGGAGAATTCCGACTGAAATCGTCGGCCAATAGCAGGCTTCTCCCAACAGTCTACGTCCTGGGAGTTAGACTGCATTGTACTGGGTATGTAGGAAAAGCAGCGTTGTGTTTACGTTCCAGACTTTGTGAATGGAGTTAAGCGTTACTCTCTCTCTCCTTCCAAGAGTGAACAGCACGTGTCGGGGCTGTTACTGGCCTAGAGATGCCTGATTCAGCAGGGGACGCATCTGGTTCCAAGGTTTCTGATCCACAACATTCCCAGAAACTCCTCAGGGTTCTTCGCTCCTTCTGGCAAGAGCAGTGTTTTCACGATGCACTACTGGTAGTGGATGGAGAGGAACTTCCCGTTCAGAAAAACATACTGGCAGCTGCAAGCCCCTATATCAGGTCAGAAACTATGACATTGCTACATTTTCTTCATACTCGCCCAGATGCTATCATGCATTAGCTGTCTTTGGCCAGTGTTTTTACATCGTCGGTGTCAACAGCATGGCTGCCGTCCCACCATTTTTACAGTGCCAGAGTTATCTCTAAGAACAGTTTCGGTGCGGCAGGTTGCCAACTTGTCATTTGCAGACCCTATTTGATTCTGTTGATGATTTCATGTTACAGGACCAAGCTGAACTATAATCCTCCAAAGGAAGATGGGTCAATGTACAGAATCGAGCTCCAGGGAGTTTCCATGCCCATCATGAAACAGATACTGGACTACATCTTCAGTGGCGAAGTGAGTATGGATTGCCTCATTGATTTTAACTGGAGGCTTAGGTGTGGTCAGCACCAGTAATTAATAGTGACTCATGCTGTTGCTGCACCAACTCCCTCTTTGTCTCTCTCTGTCATTCACACACAGATCAGTTTGAGAGAAGAGACCATCCAGGACATGGTGCAAGCGTCCGACCTGCTCCTCTTGACTGACCTCAAGTCCCTCTGCTGCCAGTTCCTCGAGAGCTGCATCACAGCAGAGAATTGCATTGGCATTCGCCTCTTCTCCCTGCACTACTGCCTTTACCATGTCCACTATGCCGCCACTGAGTATCTGCAGACGCACTTCCGCGACGTGGCACTCACAGAGGAGTTCAGGGAGCTGCCACCGGACCGGCTCTGCGAAATCCTGGCCATGGAGAAGCTGAATGTGGGCAACGAGAGATACGTGCTGGAGGCAGTGGTGCGCTGGCTCGGTCATGACCCGGAGGATCGCAGGGTGAGTGACGCTCACTTCAGGTTCAGTGTGAACAGAAAAGAGATCAGGGATTATTCATAAAAAAAAAAAAGTGTTGGATTGTTGTTGTTTTTTGGGGGGTCACAGGGGCTGGTAAACCAAAAAGGTAGGCTACTTTCTGAAAAGAATTTTTACTGGCCCACATAACTGGTCAGATCACATCTTCCCATGAAAAATGTCCCCCTGCCAGATTTCACAGCTTTTGTGTACAGTATCAGCCTTGGGTACCGAGTGAAACACTCAACAAAGAGGAGAGAAGATAGTTTTCATTTATAGCTCGATCACTATAGATCACATTTGTAATTCATCCCTAAGTAACTCACCACATGGGGATATATAGGCTCACCTTTTTGAATGAAGACTTTATTAAAATGTTGTCTGGCATCATTAGAATATATCCTATCCTGTCCTTTATGTCTGACCCTCAAGTCGGTTAGAGCATTGTATCCGTTTGCTAATATCGGCTATTGATTATTTATTGGATCAGAGCAGGGCAATAAACCTAGTACAATGTAAGTAATCTGACATCTTGTCTCTTTATGATTTGTGCAGCCTTTAACTAATTTCTAAGTATTTCCTCTGCAATCCGTTAAGGTGTTTTGGTCCATCAAGATATCTAAATTCTTGAAGCACAGGCTCTTTCTGTCCCTGCTTTGGAGGACATGACAAATGTTTTGACATGTAGAAATGAAAATCAGTGCCCTTACACGACAAGTCACTGACAAAAAGACAAAGCAATGATCATTTCCTTGTTTTATTAAGTGATGCCTTTTTTCCTGTGGGGCCATGAAGTGATTCTGATTCCATTTATATTTCCAGGTACACATGAAGGAAGTGATGTCCGCAGTGTGGTTACAGGGCCTGGATCAAAGCTACCTGAGAGAACAGGTAGCTAGATCTTAAATTAGTCACCAGATTTCATAATATTTGTGATTATTTTAGCTGATGTAATTTCTCAGCCTATAAACAGAACCAGTGTGATACAAGTACACTTTTAGAATCTTCCCATCAAAACTTCCAAACAGTGTTTTTTCACATTTTTTCACGTCGTATCTGATCCCATCAGACAATGGGAGAGCCGCTGATGAGGGAGGTGATCCGAGATCACTGCCAGTCAATGTTAGTGGATGCCCAGCCACAGGGTGAGGCTCTCCTTGCTGCCTTTAAGCCTCGAGGTTACTCCGAGTGCATTGTTATCGCCGGTGGAGAGGACCGCAAGTGAGTTACTGTCTGTGTTTGTTTGTGCGTATCCATGTGCTCCACTGTCGTATTTACTGAGAAGAACAGTGTTGCTCCACCTTCCCTGTGTTATCGTCCATGGAGTGAAATTCAAAATAACTGAGAAAAGCATGAAAGGGTGTACTGAAGTGAATGATACACTGGCCTTTTATTAAAAATCCAGTCAATGTTGTTCACTCCTGATATGACATGATGGAATTTGTTTACCTACATATTTATTGTAGAATTAATTCATACTATATTAGGTGTCTGTGGGAAATCTTTAAAGGAATACTCCAACGTTTTGGGCAAAATACCCCTTTCCGGCTTACCCAGACAGAGACAAGATGTTTGATACCATTTTTCACCTCTGTGCGTCCACTGGTTCAGTTCCTATGGGTAGCATTTCATGTTAGCTTAGCTTAAAGATTTGAAGTCTACAGGAGTCATTAGCCTAGCTCCATTAAAGTGGAAAAAATAAACCCTCCAGCATCTCTGAAGCTGTGTGTATCGTGTATGTATTGTGTATTCGAAATACATGTCTTGGAATTAAAGTTGGAGAAGAGTTGTTTTAGAAGAGTTGTTAGAGTTGTTTTCGAAAAAAGAACTTCAAAAGAATTTCAAATACACGTTACATTGTGTAAATAAGACAGCTTCAGAGTTGCTGGAAAGTTTATTTTTTTACTCTGACGGAGCTAGGTTAATGACTCCTGTAGACTTCAAGTCTTTATGCTAAGCTAACACGAAATGCTACCCATAGGAACTGAACCAGTGGATGTACAGAGGTGAAAATGGTATTGAACATCTTGTCTCAGTCTGGGTAAGTTGGAAAAAGGCCATTTTGTCCAAAACGTTGGAGTATTCCTTTAACCTGAGCAAATTCTGGAAAATTTTGACTGGATTCCCTACAATTATCTGAGTATGTGTAAAGATTAATATCAATATTCTTATCACGGATTTACAGCAGAGATCTAGTGTTCCATGTATAATGCTTCAGAGGCTCTCCCACTCTGCCAAGAATAAAACTCTTGGGGAAACACTTGTACATTTCTGGAATTGTTCTGGCATGAAAATGATATAATGTAAAGATAATAAAAATCAACTGTCAGAAGTTTTGTTCCAAAAATATAATCTGCTTTCCAAAACACATATTGTTTGAAGCCAAGTACTAAAAGCTTTGGATTTCAACCATATGCCTTAGAGCCCCAAGAGTCTGCATTACAACCAAACACTACAGCAGCCAATGTCAGTAATTTGCACACTCTCAGCTAATGAGTAAAGTCAGTTGATGTAGGGTTTGCTTCGGTGAAAACCTGCAGACTTGGCCCTCCATGTATTTGAACACCACAGAAAATGCTGATATTGAAGGCTGAAATATGCTCAGAACCAGAGAAGGTGGTTAGATGTGTTAGAGTTCAACCAGGTCACACATATTCAGCTGATATCCTGTCTGCTGGTTTCTTCCTGTATAGAACCAAGAAGCCAACTCCAGCAACTCGCTGCATGTGTCCACTCTATGACACCAACAGACAGGCCTGGATCCAGTTGCAGCCAATGAACATCGCCCGCCTGGGCCATGGGGTCATCGCTGTTGGTCAGTGTCAGGCCAAGAAATTCATCCACCAAGGCTGAAATGATGCACAGAATGAATTTATCTATTCATGTCATGAAATGGAATTAGCCGGAATGAATTATTATTTTATCCAGGAAGCAGAATCTGAGTTTTGTACAATAAGGAAATGTTTATTGTGTCCATGTTTGATTGCAGTCTTGGTAATATATAAGAGAAATCCTATTCAGCAGAGCAATGAAAAGAGCAGATCCAGTTAATATGCCAGTTCTAACTTCCTGTCTCATGTCCAATCAGAGGGCTATCTGTTTGTGCTCGGTGGCACGGATGAACACAAAACAGTCCTGGACAGTGGAGAGAGATATGACCCTGAGTCCAACAGCTGGAGCCCCATTCCCCCCATGATACAGGTATGCTAACCTGCACACAGAAACTAGAAGCATCTTTCCATGTAAAAAATAAACAGGGTAGTTTTCAATATTTATTTTTCTGTCCAGTGTCTTCATCAATTTCCACAGTAAAATAATATGAGATGGCATACTGATTGTGCATCCCATGTACTTACTATTTTCTACTTTGTACTGTACTGCTACTGAAGGATGGTAGTTTATTTTTCCTTCTCATTCTATATGTAACACAGCAATTCCACACTTAGCTCCAGTATTTTTAGGCAGTAAACACTCTACACCTTAAAGGAATACTCCAATATTTTGGGCAAAACACCCTTTTTCTGACTTACCCAAACTGATACCATTTTCACCTCTGTGCATCCATTGGTTTGGTTCTGATTGGTAGCATTTCATGTTGGCTTAGCATAAAGACTTGAAGTTTACAGGAGTTATTAGCCTAGCTTTGTCAAAGTGAAAAAATAAACCTTATAGTAATTCTGAAGCTGTCTTATTTACACAAAGTATCATGTGTGTTTGAAAAACACATCTTGGAATTTCTCCTGTAACTACTCATTTTTAAAAAAAAAATCCAAGATGTGTTTTTCAAACACACATGATAAATTGTGTAAATAAAACAGCTCCGGAGTTGCTGTAAGGTTTATTTTTTCACTTTGACAGAGCTAGGCTAATGACTCCTGCAGACTTCAAGTCTTTATGCTAAGCTAACATGAAATGCTACCCATAGGAACCAAACCAGTGGACGTACAGAGGTGAAAATGGTATTGAACATCTTGTCTCAGTCTGGGTAAGTTGGAAAAAGGGTATTTTGCCCAAAATATTGGAGTATTCCCTTAAAGTCACATTACGATGTGCTAAAGATATCAGGTATCAGATTTCCTGGCATTAAGCATAAAATCAGAGCTTTTTGACCAGAAATCTTATTCGTAATCTCTCACAGTTAACAGTACATTATGAAATGTTTTGCAACTACATTTTTCTGTAAATGGATTTTTTTTTGTTTTATCCTAAATTTATTGACTTTCCACTCCACCTTGATAGAAAAACATATGTTGCATCTATTTTAGAGTAAAATACAATAAAGAAAATAAACTGCAATAAAGACAGGTGAATATTTTTTCTTGCCCGTCTATTTTGATGTAAAGATCAGTGTGCATTGTATTTCATCATGATTGTTTCACACTTTACAGCAGAAGCCCTTTAATGTGCAGTAGCAGCAACTGGAGTGGTTAATGTTATGTCAGTCTCCTGTATCCAGGGTGCATTTCTGCAGCCATGTTCTGCTCTCTGTGGCTCTTCGCAGTATTTTATTTCACTATGTGTCAGTGCCACTAGGTGTCAGTGCTGTTGTAGAAGAGTGACTTATGCTAAAGAGGCCACTTGGCATTTGCAGATGTCAGTGCAATCAGCTTTGGAGCTTGTTTGCCAACCTGTGAACATTTATGGTGTCAAACATAGCAGTTAATATTTGTGATGGCATCAGGATTGAATGACTGTAGCTGCTCCATCGAGAATGAATAGTGGGAAGATGGGGAAGGTGACTGGAAAAGCACTCAGGCATAACTCTCTTTCTTAGGACTTGCAACACTGTTTATTGTAGACCTACTTTATTATAGACCTAGCTGATTTGGGTGTGAAAACTTTAACTTTTGGGTTGTCTACAAAATCAGCTGTCCAGTCTTAGACTATACATGCTAGCAATGTGACAAGTTCAGTTGTTAACTGTTTATCTAGAGAGTTGTTTATATTCACAAATTTTATGTTACTGGACTGTCATAGACCATAGGAATTTACTTAACCTTTTATTTTATTAAGATTGCCCCCCTGAGATTAAAAAATGATTTTTCAGCGGTAGTCCACGCCAAAGTGAACAGCTGCACATGAACTTTCAGACAAAAAACATGAGTCAGAGTCCACACAAACAGACTTGCAAAGCACAGGTTTGAAAAAATATACCAATATGCAATATACATCAATAAATTGAATCTAGCTGAAGCAAAGACAGCCAACGTTTTCGTTCTCAAAGTCCTTCAACATTGACTTAAAAACTTGACAACAAAATGCAAAAGGTTTTAAAAACTTTTTGCATTTTTGCAAGCATTGAGAGCAACATATTTTTACTACAATACACTGATAATAAACTTGATTTATGTAGTGCTGTTTTAACTCTGAGTTTTCATAGTGTTTTAACAGTCAAATAAAAGCAAACCTCAAACTCAGGTAATTAAAACAGGTAACAGTAAAGCATCACAAGAGAAAGGATAGTAACAGCAGGTAAACCTTAATAATAGTAAAAATCCCGATGAGGCAGTGTATAAAAGCAAGTCTAAGAAGTAATGGAAACATTTGAAATAATGATGTTAAAATGTAGTAAAATCAATATGAAGAATTATTCAGATCCATAGTTGTTATCATGTCATATGTACATCACCAAGCTATTATTGCATCTGTTCAGTACCATGAAAAGATAAACAGTGCTCAGTGATCACTTTACTTTGGCTGCATTTATGTCCTATGGGAATGAGCAGTTAAAGGATAATATTGGTTTGTTTGTTTTTTTTAAGTTTGTTCTGTTCTTCCTGCTGCTATCCGCACACTCTCAGGACAGTTAGAGATATCAGGGCTTGCTTTCCTGCCTTACAAAGAAGCCATTTTTTGGACATTTACTCTTGAACAGTATGAAAAACAATTTACACAGAGCAAGATAATCCATCATAGTAAACATGAGGCCTTCATTTGGTTTGATCAAAGTTTATTGTATAAGTGCTGTATTACGTTACACCCTACTTACTGTCGACTGACACCCACAGGAAGAAATTGAAGTCTCAGAAAGCTAGGACAAACAGTATTTTCTAGTAGTATTAACTGACAGAAAGTCAAGGTGAACCATATTCTGAAGTGGGAAGCTTGTATTTACTACCTTCCCATATTGCATGAATGCCGTGTTGTAAAAAGTACCCAAAAGTCATACTTGAGTAAAAGTAATGATATCTTACTAAAAAATTACTTTGGTAAAAGTGAAAGTCACCCATAAGAATATTATTTGAGTAAAAGTCTTAAAGTATCTGAAATTAAATGTACTTAAGTATCAAAAGTAATTTTCTGGCAATAAATGTACTTAAGTATCAAAAGTACAAGTAAATTTATAAATGTGTTTTAAAGCATCGATCTAGCAGGTGTAGAAGCAATAATAAATATTTATTATTATTTATGACCTAACCCTAACCCGGGATAAGCAATTTAAGCAGCCTAACTATTGACTGTGTTGACCTAACATTCGTAGAAGTGTTTCTTGCTAAAAACGCGATCATAGATGTATGTGCATTCACGTTGGAACAGCAGCTGCTGTTCCCTCATCCCTATACTGCGTAGTGACACTGGATATTTTAGTGATACGGAGTACTGGGCCAGACCGGCCTACTCTCACATCTGCTCACAAACCGGATACTGGTTTCATCCAAGCAAACTGCTCAACCCCACTGACTATGCTGGCTGTTTGCCAAATGCATCGGTGCGCTTCCCATTCACAACATTTTAGGTTGTAGAGAGTAACAAATGTGTTCGGGAAAAACGTATCGGAGTAAAGGTATACATTGTATCCTGAAAATATAGCAAAGTATAGTGAAAGTAGCCAGAAATATTAATACTCAAGTAAAGTACAAAAAGGCAGAAAAAGTACTTAAGTACAGTCATGAAGTATTTTTACTTTGTTACTTTACACCACTGCATGAATGCAACAGAAAGCCTTGGCTACCCTCTGACAGCCTTGTTATTGATCTCCTCAGGCCCGCCAAAACTTCGGCGTGGCGGAGCTGGATGGCTTAATCTATGTTCTGGGAGGAGAGAACCAAGAAACTGAGCTGCTCACTGTCGAAGTGTTTGATCCTCACTTCAGCACCTGGAAACTGCAGACCAGCATGACTATGGTCCGCAAGGTAGGAGACATACACATACACATGCGTGTGCAGGATAATGCAACATGAAGATGGAAACGCACTCAAAAAAAGGGACACAGTAATCTTCCCACCTAATGATGATCATAATAAACTGTATAGTTATTCGCTTTTCTACATTGAAGTGGGATGGATGTGGCTCATTTGGAAAATACTTTGCCAGTAAGCCATGGTCTGATGGTTATTGAATAATGTGGTACATTCGGAATTGACCACTTTTGATTACACAGTGCCCTGCAGTGTTTGCATTCTCTTAGATTGGGCGAACTGCCACAAAAATGTCATTACAGCACTGCACTGCACACTCAAGACATTGTCAAAGTCGCTGTTGTTACTTTTTTAGTTTCAGAGTGAGGTCTTGTCAAGATTTGTCCAGGAAGCAGGGACATATTAGACAATGCAAGAACATTTGCTTAAGTTCTTAGCTTTTCACGTTTCTACCCTTCATACTTACACAGGTGTCTTCTTCTCCTCCTATAGGTTGGCTGCTACACTACCATGAATAAAAAGATCTATGCCATGGGTGGAGGCTCCTATGGGAAGCTGTATGACTCTGTTGAATGCTTCGACCCAAAGACCCAGCAGTGGACTGGCCTTTGTCCTCTTAATGAGAGAAGGTAGACCCCCAAAAAATATATATATATTTATATATATGCTACGACAATTCCACACAGATTTCAGAACATTTATTCAGAAGTCATGAACTGACAAAATATGCTAAAATAAAATACAGCAGCATCTGCTTGACTTCGGACGCACACTGGCTTGAGGTAGGAACTTAACTGGCACGTGCGCTCTGAGAAAAAGGAGGAAAAAAGAAAACTCGCTCTCTGTGTGCCACTGCAACAGACATAGTGCAAAATCTGTTTCATTGAATTAAAACAAAAAACAAACTCAAAGATCAAATAAATAAAATAAAATAAAAGCAGCAAGTTCTGCTTGACTTTGGACGCACACCGGCTTGTGGTGGGAACTTGGGACTAATGAGCTGTGCTCCTGAAACTGCAACAACCTCGTTGCAGATGAGACAGACTGGCTTGGCATTTATAAAATCAGGTAGGATGAACGCATGCTTTTCTTTCCACTCTTCTTTGTACGCCCTCCCCTCCGCTGTCAACTTTCCTTTTAATTGCTTTGGACAGTGACATTTTATCTTGCTAGCTAGCGATCTCTTGCTAATGTCTCACACAACGTTATCTCAGCATAAAAACAATTAACAGCATCAGAATGTCACGCAAGAATAGGCCGCGTTACTAACGGATAGCTAAATCATTACAGTAAATGTCCTTAAAATGATTAATACGTTAGTTAGGCTCAGAGAAGTATTTATTATTTAAAATGGTAACTCTTGAACCGTTATGTCTTAAAAGGCAGTGTGTGTGAGTGGGTGATCAAAGACAGCAGCCTTATTATCGTCAGATTACTGTCTGTTTCATAACAAAGACACAGTGTGGAGCCAAAGCAGTAACACAGTAATAATAGTCTGTAACAAATTCAATTGATTTTAAATAAATAACTTTATTAAATTACGTTTTTGTACATGATAGAATAGATGAGAAAAAATTTTTTTGTTTAGTAGGAAAAAACAGGTTCTGACCAACATTCAGTTGGTCAGAAAAAAATTTGGCCCGAGGCCAAACTTAGTTGCCGACCCCTGAGGTAGACGTTATCTCTGATTGCTTTACCTGTTTTGGCTACAGTAGGGAAAAATAAAACATCAGTCTCTGATTTGATCATCCAAGGTACAAGCGACTTTAAGTAAATATTTATCTTCTCAAGGTTTTTCTTTCTTTATTTTTTTAATCTAGTCTATTCATTTGGTGCATAAAACAGACCTTGACTCCTCAAAACAAAGGTTACTTTGGTAACCACCGGTCAGTTCACATAATGTGATCTGACTGGATCACTCCCATATGTCACTCTGTGGCAGGAGGATACATACAGGATAGATTCCAGATTCACTACCATGCACACCTGCACATGCGTCATGTCATTGGGGCAAGCCTATAAAGGCTTCTACTGCTCAGACACACTTGCTATAAACATTTTTAGGGGATCTTAACACTCCAGTGGTGTTGAGGGGCCATGGGGGTGATCCAGTTTAGTTACATAACCATGGTTACCTAGTTAACCTTCATTATATTTCCCTCAATTGGATCACATCCACATTGGTATCAAAATACTCGATTCCTCCAGTGGTTGAGAGTAGGAACCAGCCCCCCTAATCAAAGCCGTGTTAGGTAGTGCTAAATTCACTTGGTAGAACTAGCAAAGGTGCCAGCCGATCCCCAGCTTGCTGCTACACACACCTCAGAGAGAGGGACTCCCTGCAGAGGGGCCCCTGAAGCGGTCATTCCTCTGGTAGAATGCGCCATGACCCCATCTGGCACCTGCCTGTCAAGCCAAATGATATGTTACTCTGATGGTGTCCACTATACAATGGAACAGCCTCTGCTTTGACACCCCAGACCCCATGTTGAGCTCACCATAGTGATCAAAGAGCTGGTCAGTCTTACGAGTCACTTACATAAGCTTCCAAAGCCTGTAGGAGGCCAATTCCTGAGCTGCCTCAGCAGAAGGTGACCAGTAAACCGTCAAAATTAGTAGTCTGTTTACATAGTTGTTGGTTAGCACTTTCAGATGAAAAGATGGATTAGGCCAGAGATGTACATTCCTACAGTCCAGATCCAACTGGACACACTCTGGGCAGTGAGGGCTTTCAGGGAAGCCAACTCAAGGGTCTCTAATGGCTAGTAATGGCTAACAACACAATGTCCAGGTGCCAGTTTGCAGCCCTCCTCGCCCTCACTGTCAAACTCCCTCTATAAACTTTCTGACCACAGGGTTCCTCCCCACTGGACCCTCTGGAAGCCTGTCATGGCCTATAGATATAGCCACCATAGACTTTTAATGTTGAGGCAGCCAACCCATCATCCAACAGAGACTGGAAGAAATGCAACACTGAACGCAGACCACATGACTCTGGGTCCAGATTGCTGCTTGCGCACCAGTAGCAAAATGATTGCCATTGCAACTTAAATGCAGCATTATTAGATGGCGCTCTGGCCTGCTGCAGCGTAGCCATGACCTGAAGGCCTAGCTGTGACCATTAGCCCTGAGGCTGGCATTTGTACACACCAGCTCCCTGCCACTGCCACTTAAGCTACTGTCATTAAGCCCAGTAGCGGTTTGCACTCCCAAGCAGACACTGTCTTACCCAACAAAGTAATTCAAGGAAGACAGTATTGCCTCCACCCTCTCCTAAGGAAGAGATGCCTTCATTGAGTGTGCATCCAGAGCCTGAGATGGAGTTAGATGATTCTTTACTAGAGTCAGCCTCAACCCCAATTGCTGTATGTGAAGTAGCACCTTCTGTGTTGCCAGATGTACCGTTTCCTCCAAAGGGGCACAAATCAGCCAATAGTTCAAATAATTTAAAATTGTCAGAACCTTGACTGCTAGTGGTGCAAAGACTGCATCCATGCATTTGGTAAAAGTGGTGTGAGAGAGAGCCCTAATGGAGGGACCATGAACTCATAAGCCGCCCCTTTGAATGCAAACTGGAGAAACTTTCAGCAGGTTAGATGGATGGGGATCTGGAAATATGCATCCTTCAAGTTAAAGGTTGTGGACCACAGGCCCTGTGACATGGCCTGAAGGATTTGTGCAGGGAATAGCACATGCAACCTCAGCTGCATGTGCTATCCCTAGGGCGAAGCCAGTCCCCCTTCTTGAGAATTGCAAAAAAGTTTAATAAAATCCACCTAACTATTCTGATGGATCAAGCTTGGCCTTCTGGCCTTCTTCTCCTGAAGCCTCAGTATCTCCTTTTGAAGGATCTCCTTCTGGGGATCGGCCACAAAAGTGGACCCAAGGCCCTTGAAAGCGGAGGCAGGCCTCGGAATTGAAGCCTGTATCCCTGCATCATGGTGAAGAGCACCTAGGGAGACTCCACATGCTCCTTCCAGATTGCATTTTGGGTCTGGGAGAAGTGTCCAAGGCCAGCAAACCCAACAGGCCGACTACTGTGGCCCACCCCTCTTAGGGGCAGGGTGCCTAGACTCTGTAGGCTCTTTTCTGCTCCAATGACATTCCTCCTCTCTGCACAGGACCCTGATGTTTAGGCCAGAGTCACTTGGCCTGTGGGAGTATCCATCCATGGATACCATGATAGCAGCCATGGGGTTTTAAGATAACGATGTAATTGGTAGACTCTGATGCACAGGATCGGTCATTGCACGTCATGTCTGCCGAGCAGGAGGAAGTTCCACTCACCTCACTGGTAGATATTGACTGTAAGGCTTCTGATGAAATTCTCGGAAAGGAGGAGCTTGTGGGTGAGGTGGGGGCATAAAATGTGTCTCCCTGGTCCAGAGGTTATTCCCAGTGTAATGGGAACGCCAGCAAAGGCGCTCTGCATGGAGGAGGGCTGCTTGGTCTGTGCCAACCAGAGGTGGTGCCTAGAAACAACCGCCTGGGCATGAGCCTTACCATTAGCCTGGACCATGTCTCTTTGCATCTGGGAGATGAGGTACGATGCTTCTTCTTCCTACCTAAGAAGGCCCACCCCACCATTGACAATGGTGGGGTGGGCCTATATAGGCAAGAGCCTATATAGGTCTGTAGGAGTGTTTCTGCGCTAGACAGTCTGCACAATGCTGTGAGGGACCCATAAATTGATTTGAGATCTTAGTCACAGACTCTAGGTGACCTTGGCTTGAGGCGTGGGCTTCTACCAATTATGTCTTTATCTTGAAACACCATGGCTGCTATCATAGTATCCATGGGTGGATACTCCCACAGGCCAAGTGACTCTGGCCTAAACATAAGCCCAGGGTCCTGTATTTGAAATAAAATATAAGTGGCCTCTTTTCTCAGGCCAGTCTTCCATCATGACCTCGTTAAAGGCATCCATTAACAGAACTGCAGGTGGGCTGCCCAGGGCCTCATCCCACCTGATGCTCAATGCCACTGCAACTCTGGCCAAGAGGTCCTGAAACCTCTTCTGATTAGCCTGTCTGACTTCAGAGTGATCACTTCTCCTATCAAAGTGTTCACTTGACTGGGCAGCTTCTCTGTGGTAAACAGAGCTCCTAGGAAAAGCCCATCACTGGCCACCACTTAAAGGACAAAGTCCTCCCTAAGATGAGCATACTTCTGCTGATGCCATCCTGGTTCCCTTGCTGTAAGTCCTATACAGGCTTCCTTTATAGGCCTTACACCACAGCCACTACAGTCCAAAGACAATAAGTAACAGAACCCCTTCACAGAATTTTTTTCCCAAGAAAACACACTTAAACTGAGCAACTATCAGCACAGTGCCTTCTACAAATTTTAATTTATATGCTTATATAATATACATTTTTGTAGCTGCAACATACAACACTGCCAGGCTGGAAGGCTAGCTTAACTAAAACTTTACTGCAAGAAATCTTCTCTACAGGAATTCCTGAAAAATACAAAAACAATAAAGAAATACAGCTTCAGCCCAGCTAATATGCTAGTGGAAACCCAAGGAACCCTATCTTTGCACTCTAATGAACTGTGCGACAGGAAGTGAAACACACTTTCCGCGTCATTTCCACACTCCTAAGAACTGTCAGTTTTAGTTTCAATTTGACTCAAATATCACCCCGGTTTTACTGAGACATAACACTGTTGCTAGGGAAGATGAAATAATTATAAAGGAACAGGTTTAGTCACATCATATGCTTTGTTAGTCATTGCAGAACCCACATCATGATGAGAGGATGAGAGATGAAGAAACATTCAAAGTCTTTGGGTTCACCTCTTTGTTCTGCTTTTGTTCTTATTTAAGAAGACAATTTAACATTAATGGGAGCCTTTGGCATTTCTCTTAAGTAGCCACTGGTTACAATGTAAGGTTAAAAAGTTTCTTGTTTGCCAATTCCATTGAAGTCAGTATCCTACTAGAAACCACTAGGTGCAGAAAGTATCACACTAGGTTTTCAACATACAGAGACAGTGAGCCCTTGAAAAGCTGCATCATATCTTGCCTTTAAGAGTTCCTCTTTCTCCAGGCACCATATGACCCATTCACGAATTTTGAATTTTTCCCATATTATTTTCAAATTTTTTCCATATTATACCAATACTGGTTTCCCTTTGCTGGCTACCAGAGACACACTACATATAAGACTTTGCATAATTAGGCAACAGGCCCTGCTATTCCAAAGTCCAGTCTTAAAAGAAAGGCTGATAGTGTTTTTGACTCTGAACAGCCTCTTTGTAACCATTAGGCTGGTCAGCTCAGTCTCTGCTTTTAGGAATTTATTTTAGAGCCACTTTGTCCTTGAATCAGTTTCTTAATCTTACACGGATTGTGTTGTACCTTATGCAATTGCAGTATTTATCTGTTAGATTGGTTTTAAAATGTTAAACACTTAGTGGTTTAAAAATAAAATAAAAAATTGACTGACTTTACATCACTAATGATGCTTTCCATGTCCCTGATTTTGCCTGGTAAGGTTTGGTTCAGTGGCGTGTGGCGTCGGCCAGGAGCTCTATGTGTTTGGTGGAGTCAGAAGCCAAGAGCACGAAAACCCAGAGCAAAGACACATGATGACCGCCAAATCTGAGTTCTACCATGATGAGATGAGACGGTCAGTATGGAAAAACTGGTTGTAAGAATTTTTTAAAATTGTTATAACATTACTTCTTAACACAAATCACCAATCATGCCCCTTAATGAATATTTTACTGCCAAAAAGGGCTAGGGCAATATTGTCATTTTATCAAAGGAACACTCCACTGTGGGCAAAATACCCTTTTTCCGACTTACCCAGAGTGAGACAAGACGTTTGATACCATTTTCACCTCTGTACGTCCACTACTTCAGTTCCGATGGGTAGCATTTCGTGTTAGCTTAGCATAAAGACTTTGAAACCGTCTTATTTACTCAGTGTATCATGTGTACACTGATAAAATAAATAAACTTCTTGGAATTTTTTTTAACCGAGAGTCATTTAAGGAGAAGTTAGATAGTAGGAACTATAACTGCTGTTCAGCTGTTCCAAATTGTTGTGTATTTCATTACCTTGTAATATACATGAAACATTGTGTAAATAAGACAGCTTCAGAGTTGCTGTAAGGTTTATTTTTTCATTTTGACGGAGCTAGGCTATTGACTCCTGTAGACTTCAAGTTTTTATGCTAAGCTAACATGAAATGCTACTCATCAGAACCGAAGCAGCGAACTTACAGAGGTGAAAATGGTATCAAATATCTTGTCTCACTCTGGGTAAGTCAGAAAAAAAGGTATTGCGCCCAAAACG
>OMKZ01054753.1:7435-24751 GCA_900302535.1 Neoniphon sammara | reverse complement strand
TACAAAAAATACATATCTAAAAATTTACAATCATGAATAATTGGACTGTGACACCATACTTTACCCATGGAAAGCTTACAGGTATTTTGTTTCTTTATATACTGACACTAAACATGTGAGTGTTAGCTAAACTCGCCTAACTCTTTTTTCCCGATGTCCATTGCAATGGACATCGGGAAAAAAAACAAACAAACAAACAAAAAAAAACTGTAAATTTAACCATATGATATATGT
The DNA here is from genome assembly GCA_900302535.1 of Neoniphon sammara. Lineage (NCBI taxonomy): Eukaryota > Metazoa > Chordata > Actinopteri > Holocentriformes > Holocentridae > Neoniphon > Neoniphon sammara. Next base: position 24,517 of record OMKZ01054753.1, on the reverse strand, counting down.
TCAAAATTACTTCAAATATTATCACTTAAGGCCAATTAAGTAGGAACTTAATTTGCACATGTGCGCTCTTAATTGGCACATGTGCGCTGTGAGTAAAAGGAGGAAAAAAGAAAACTCGCTCTCTGTGTGCCACTGCAACAGACATAGTGCAAAATCTATTTCATTGAATTAAAACAAATAACAGAGATCAAAGATCAAATAAATAAAATAAAATAAAAGCAGCAAGTTCTGCTTGACTATGGACGCACACTGGCTTGTGGTGGGAACTTGGGACATATGTGCTGCGCTCCTGAAACTGCAACAACCTCGTTGCAGATGAGACAGACTGGCTTGGCATTTATAAAATCAGGTAGGATGAACGCATACTTTTCTTTCCACTCTTCTTTGTACGTCCTCCCCTCACTGTCAACTTTCCTTTTCATTGCTTTGGACCGTTACATTTTGTCTTGCTAGCTAGCGATCTCTTGCTAATGTCTCACACAACGTTATCTCAGTATAAAAACAATAACAGCATCAGGATGTCACGCAAGAATAAGCTGCGCTACTAACGGATAGCCAAATCATTACAGTAAATGTACTTAAAATGATTAATATGTTAGGCTCAGAGAAGTATTTATTATTTAAAATGGTAATTATTTAACCATTATGTCTTAAAAGACAGTGTGTGTGAGTGGGTGACTAAAGACAGCAGTCTTATTATCGCCAGGTTACTGTCTGTTTCATAACACAGACAGTGTGGAGCCAAAGCAATAACAAGTAATAACAGTTTGTATTCAATTGATTTTAAATAAATAACTTTATTAAATTATCTTTTTGTACAAGATATGATAGTACAGATGAGAAAACGTTTTGTTTAGTAGGAAAAAACAGGTTTTTCCTGATGAAGATGTAATTTTGGCCCACCATTCAGTTGGTCAGAAAAAAAATTTGGCCCGAGGCCAAACCTAGTTGCCGATCCCTGATTTAGTGCTTTGGGAGTCCTAACCTTGGCCACTGGCACTACAATAGAGACTTTGTGAGCCTCTCAACGAAGCGTTTCCTGACAGACATTGACTTCATGTCAGCGAAAGTCAAAAAAGTCTTAAAAGATCTCTCCGAAGAAGCAGAAAAGGTAAGTTTTTGGCTCTGGCTGTGAAGAAGAGACGAGAGCTGGGGAACCGAGAAGACATGTAGTGGAAGCTCCTGACTTTCTAAATCCATGTCTCTTCAGCCACGGTAGCTGTCATTGCTTATGCTAACTACCCACTCCCAACAAACTGGAAACATAAAACACATCTTCTTTTGCAGCACAGGGTCTTTCCTGGGAAAGACCTACCAGCCCCAAGCATTAAGAACAGCAAATGAAAAAACTTTCATGAACTAAATAAGTTGAATCACCATTGTGTTATATAAATTACAGGCAAGTTGTAACAGGTGTGGTTTGGACCCAAAAGCAGTACAAAACAGTTCAGCAACAGCTGGTAATGGCGTTTATTGTCGACACAGCACACAGAATGCAGAGCGGGGTGGAGAGATGCAGCACACAGTTCACTCTTCAGGCTAAAACTCCTCTGAAGCCTCCTTCTCCGCCTCCTCCTCTTTGGATCGTGGCCCATCCCCTTCCAATGATGATCCCTCCTCCTCCTCCTCATTACCTGAAGCCTCGGAAGAAGAGGGGGACCGAGGATCAACGTTGGTGCCCCTCCGTGCAGTGGCTATGTTGGACGGCTGGTCAGGGTGACAACGGGGGAACTCCCGGATGAGCCGAGCATCCAGAATCAGCCGAGACAGGACCCATGACCTCTCCTCCGGACCATACCCCTCCCAGTCGACGAGGTCCTGGAGGCTCAGTGAAGGTGGGGGCCCCATCGATGATCCAGGAAGGTGGAGGCGGCTGTGAGGCTGGCATCAGAGGGCTCTCCTGAACCGGCTTCACCTTTGAAACGTGGAAGGTCGGGTGGATCCACATGTTGTGGGGAAGCTTGAGCCTAACAGCCACAAGGTTGATGACCTTCTCGATGGGGAACGGCCCGATGAACTTGGGGGCCAATTTCTTAGACTCCACCCTCAATGGAAGATCCTGGGTGGACAGCCACACCTTCTGGCCCACCTGGTAGGGGGGAGCCTGGGAGTGATGGTGGTTGGTGGTTGTAGAATACTGGGCTGTGGCCCCAAGGAGCGCAGACCTGGCCTGGGTCCAGGTCCAGCAACTGCAGTGGATGAAGACCTCAACGGACGGGCAGGAGGCCTCCTTCTCAAGAGCTGGGAACAGCGGTGGTTGGAAGCCGTAAGCACACTGGAAGGGGAAGAGTCCTGTGGTGGAGCTGGTCAAAGAATTGTGGGGATATTCAACCCACAGCAACTGCTTGGACCAGGTCGAGGGATACTGGGATGCCATGCAATGGAGAGCCGTCTCCATCTTCTGGTTCAGCCTCTCTGACTGGCCGTTAGACTAGGGATGGAAGCCAGAGGACAGGCTGGTGGAGGCTTCAATGAGGTGGCAGAACCCGATGTTGAGGTGAACTGAGGGCCTTGGTCCAACACAACGTCGGAGGGGAGGCCAAGAAGCTGGAACACATGCTGAGGGACCATGTCAGTGGTTTCCTTGGCTGACGGGAGCTTGGGAAGAGGCACAAAATGAGCCATTTTGCTGAACCGGTCAACTACTGTCAGGATGGTGGTATTGCCTCCTGACAGTGGCAGCCCGGTATCAAAGTCCAAAGAGATGTGGGACCAGGGACGATGTTGCACAGGTAGTGGTTGCAGGTAGCTGGCAGGTGCCCGACGGGGAGCCTTATGCTGGTTACAGACCGGGCAGGCATTAATAAACTCCTTTGTATCCTCCTCCAGCGTGGCCAACCAGAACCGTTGTTGAGAGGCCTCCTTGGTGCGCTGGATTCCAGGGTCACAGGTGAGCTGGGACCCGTGGACCCACTGGAGGATGTCTGACCTCAACTCCTGAGGGACAAAAAGACGATTTTGGGGACAGGAGCTGGGACCTGGCTGGTCCTGCGGGGCGGCCTTGACCTGCTCCTCCACATCCCATGTGAGTGCGGCCACCAGGCAGGGAGGAGGAGGAGAAGGATGGTGTCTGGGTTCAAGGTGCTCTCCTCCCTGACCATGAACTGGCATGACAGGGCATCAGGTTTGATGTTGTGGAAGCCAGGCCGGTAGGAGAGGGAGAAATTGAACCTGGTAAAGAACAGGGACCACCGGGCCTGACGTGAGTTCAGTCTCTTGGCCGATTGAATGTACTCCAGGTTCTTGTGGTCTGTCCAAACCAGGAAAGGTGTCTTAGTCCCCTCCAACCAGTGACGCCACTCCTCTAACGCCAACTTCGCTGCCAACAGCTCTCGGTTACAGATGTCATAGTTTCTCTCGGCTGGAGAAAGGCGTTTGGAGAAGAAGGTGCAGGGGTGCAGCTTCTGGTCCTCTGCAGAGCGTTGGGAAAGGACGGCCCCAACCCCCACGTCTGAAGCATCCACCTCCACCATGAATTGTCTCTCGGGGTCAGGGACCAGGAGGATGGGAGCCGAGCTGAATCGGCCCTTGAGGTGCTGAAACGCTTCATCAGCGGCCTGGGTCCAACAGAAGGGTACCTTGGAGGAGGTGAGCGTGGTGAGCGGGGTGGCCACAGTACTGTACCCCTGGATGAATTTTCTGTAGAAGTTGGCAAACCCCAGGAATCGTTGCAACTGCTTATGGGAGTCAGGGACGGGCCAGGAGGCAAAAGCAGAGACCTTGGCGGGGTTCATCTCCATGTGGTTCTGGCCGACGATGTACCCCAGGAGGAGACAGAGGCAGCGTATTGAAGGCCATCTTCCACTCATCCCCCTCCCGAATCCAGACCAGATGATAGGCATTGTGGAGGTCCAGCTTGGTGTAGATGGTGGCCCCCTGGAGCAACTCAAAAGTCGAGGTGATGAGGGGAAGAGGGTAATGGTTCCTCACTGTAATGTCATTCAGGCCCCTGTAGTCAATGCAGGGCCTCAGGGAGCCGTCCTTCTTGCCAACAAAGAAGAAGCCTGCTCCGGCGGCTGATGAGGAAGGACGGATGATACGGCAGCCAAGGCGTCATTGATGCAGGTTTCCATGGCCTCCCTTTCAGGTGCAGACAGGGAGTAAAGCCAATCCTTGGGGGGCATGGTGCCGGGCAGAAGGTCGATGGCACAGTCATAGGTCCAATGGGGGGGTAGCGAAGTGGCCCTCGCCTTGCTGAACACCACCCGGAAGCCGTGGTAGTCGGCGGGCACCTTAGACAGGTCGACAACAGAACAGGGGCTGGCGGCTGGCAGAGGTGTGGCAGCCTGTCTGAGGCAAACCTGATGACAGGAGGAGCTCCACCCCAGGATGGTTCCCGTCGACCAGTCTATGTGCAGGTTGTGACGGCGAAGCCAGGGGTAGCCTAGGATCAGTGGCAGGTTGGGTGATTTCAGGAAGTGAAACTGGATGGTCTCATGGTGGTTGCCGGACAGGGGCATGTGGACTGGTGTGGTCTGATGAGTGACGGTCCCCAGGAGATGACCAAGGCCGGCACGGGACTGCCAGCACCCTCATCAATCAGGCCGACGTCTGCCCCAGAGTCAATGAACATGGCGAGGGTGTGAGAGTCCCCTGTCAGCAGGAGCTGGGCATGGAACAGAGGTCTGGAGTTAGGGGCAGAGTTCTGGAACTGGCTCAGCAGGATGCCCCTCTTCACTGCTTAGCCCTCCCTTTTACTGGGCAATGGGAAATGAAGTATCCAGCCTGACCGCAGCAGAGACAGAGATTCCCTCGGTGAAGCCGCTCCCGTTCTTCAGGTGTCAGGCTGGTGCATCCCAACTGCATGGGTTCAACCCCCCCGGGTGCGGGTTCTGAGAGCGGAACGGGGGAGCCTGGTGACCCACACCGGCAGAGAGATGGTTGGCTGTTCGCCTCTTCTCAATGTAGCTCCCCTCTCCTCGCCTGGATGCGCCAGTCCAGCCTGGTGGTAAGCTCAATGAATCTGTCGAGAGAGGATGGGAGCTCAAATGAAACCAGCTCAACCTTGATGTATGGGGAAAGTCCATGCAAAAAGGCGTTGCACTGGGCAGAGGTGTTCCAGTTGCTGTGTTGGGCCTGGGTCCAGAAGTCGATGTCGTTGTCAGCCACGGTCCGGTTCCCCTGTCTCAGGCTCATGAGTCTGCCTGTGGCATCAGGACCCAGGGAAACGGGACCAAAGACGTTGCAAAGCTCAGCCGAGAAAGCCTGGAACGAGGAACAGGCTGGCATGCCCCGCTCCCACTCAGCCATTCCCCACTGGTGTGCCCTGCCGGTGAGGTGGTTGATGGCAAAGGCGACTCGAGCAGCCTCTGAAGCGAAGGTGTGGGGCTGCAGGGCGAACAGGATGGTGCAGTTGGTCAGGAACGGATTGCAGCCCTCAGGTTTCCTGGCATAGCACTCTGGTGCCCTCACCCGGGGTTCTGGAACGGGGCTAGCAGGGACACTCGGGCTGGAGCAGGAAGACCCATACAGACCCATACAGTCTTTTAGCCTCACAGAAAGAAGAGTGGGAGCTTACTGTGTGACCTGGAGTCGAAGCTAGGAGTCTGTAACCAGATGAAGCAGCCGACAGTGCAGAAGCGCCGATGAGGAGTGGGCAGCGTCAAGGTCAGGGACAGGCAGGGGAATCATTGCCGGGAGAGCAGACCACGGAAGCAGAGGTGCTGACGGGGAGCAGGCAGGAGAAACACTGGAACCAGGTGGAGAGGTCGAAGCTGGAAAGGCAAACTGAAGTCCAGGACGCTGAGGCAGAGCGCGTGGTCGGGGACAGAAGGCAGGTAAGTTTACCGGGAGGCAGGCAAGGAGGGCAGGTCAGGAACAGGCAGAGTCAGCAACCGGAGATCAGGCAGGCAAAGAGTGCTGGATAGTCTCGCATAATGCAGAAGAACAATCTGGCAAAGACTGGAGGGTTTGGTGAGGCTTATATAGTGAGCTGATTGTTAATGAGCAGCAACTGTGCCGGCAGGTGAGCAGAGTTGGCCTGATGAGGTGGGCGTGGTTACTGGTGGAGTGGAGCAGGGGGAGGGAGAGTGGAAAATTACTGGCAGAGAAAGTTGACTGTGACACAAGTAGTGAAATTTTACTAGTAAAAGAGAGAGTTCATAGGGTGCAAGGAGCATCATTCTCATCACTATGCAACACAAAATTTGACAACAACTCGCCAGCTACCTGATTAGCTTTAGCTAGTTAACCTGCATAATGAATAATATGCTATGGGTTTTTGAAAGCTGATGCTAATATTTCGGGATTGCAGCCGCTGATAGCTTTAAAACATCATATACAAGCAAAACAACAGTTAAAAGTTTTATAATTTTAAATGGCTATACCTCAGTGGCTCTTAATCCCATTCAGTTGAAACCCTGCACACCTTTCCATTGCAACAAGACCAAAAAAGATCTGAATGCCATATTCAGTGAGCCAACAGGTGGCGCTATGTGCTTCGATCCTGCCAATGGCCGCTTGTGGCTATATTAATAATTACTATTTTCATCTAAATTACTACATGCCTGACAATGGGAACATTTGATTCACTGTCTTACACTGTGAAATTGCAGTCAAGCAGAAACACTGAGAAAATGAATGTATAACAACACAAAATGTTCCTTATGCTCCCCTGATTGTTTGAGCAGTCTCAACTTATTGACTGTCGGACTGGTTCCTCTGCAGGGCCACAAAGACGAGGCTGGGGTTTCTTTATCTGTGCATTCCTATTCAGAGTCACAGGGGAGCTTGAGCCTATCCAAGCATGTACTGGGTGGAAAGCAGGGAGACATTGGGCAGGTTGCCGGTACGTTGCAGGGTCCATCTCATTGGCAAATATTTCAGTTGGCTTTTGTTGAATTGGGAATCCATGTAGACACATTTTAAATGTTTTTTTCTCGCCAGCATCCATCTCTACTTACAATGGTGTTTATTGATAGATCAAGCCTTTCTTGTTTATCCTCACAATACATCTGTTGTGGAAAAAAGGTTTCCTGAGATGGGAGAGGGGATAAGATGCTGTTATCTGTAGCAGTCACACTGTGATTTAGGCTAAGACAGGTGGATTTTTACATTAAATCTTGCATAGTATACCTTTAATACATAGAATATGTAATGTTCATGTACAGTCGGCTCAAAATGCAGCTGGGTTAGTATCATGACCTGAAAAGACTCTGAATGGCTAAGAAACATGTTCACGGTCTGATGTGTTTAGTCTGACAGTGGCTTGCCATGTTTGTACTACCATACACACTGACTGATGTGTTGATGCGTGTGTTGTCTTTGTTGTGGGTGTGTTACCAGAGTTATGAGAACTGACTAAGGCAAAAAACACTCTGGCTGATGTTCTGAAAAACAGATTGTCAGTGCTGATTTGCAGCATGCTTTGCATCACAACAGCATGCCGTGTTACACATGTAAACTGTACCACCAAGAGACCAAAGTCTGTAAGTGAGACTGTGTTTTAGTGGTTTTAACTGCTTGGACAATGATGCCGTTCAACTCATGTGGTTACCCATGAGCTGTCTTTCTAGTGCCTGTGTGGGAACCAGGAAAAAACTGATATATTTCTGAAGAGCCTGATTTAAAAAGAGTAACAGGATGTTCCTACACTTTCATTTTTGATGAAGTGTTGTGATTTAAAGGAATACACCGTTTTGAGCAAAATACCGTTTTTCCGACTTACCCAGACGGAGACAAGATGTTCCATACCATTTTCACCTCTGTAAGTCTACTGATTTGGTTCTGATGGGTAGCATTTTGTGTTAGCTTAGCATAAAGACTTTAAGTCTACAGGAGTTATTAGCCTAGCTCCATCAAAATTAAAAAGAAACCTTACAGCAGCTCGGTAGCTGTCTTATTTACACAATGTGTCGTGTCATTAAAGCTAGGGGTGAGGTACTATGTAGTTCTAAATGATGGGCATGCACATTTTAATATGGCCTGGGTTGAAAAATACTGAACCTTTCCTTTAAGGTTAGATGATAATCCCAACAGGTAAGAAGGAGCTGTTGATGTGAGATGCAGCTGTTGAGCAAGAGGACTAGTGTGAAAAACAGTCCCAACAAGAGTACACAAGCGACCAGGTGCTGTGTATTTCCACTACCTAACAGCAACAGGCCCTCACTGCTGGAAAATTACCTCAACTACTAGAACAATGTTTAGATCATCAAAATAGATCATCCAAAATAAATATAGGTAGTTACTGTACAGTTTCAAATACGATGGTAAAAGAATCCCAAAAGTGCAATTTTAAGGACCAACTGTCAAAGTTTGAGTCCAAATAAGTCTGTTTTAAAACAAGAGGTACTGAGTCTGGATTAGAAAAGGTTTGTGGAAAAAACACCCAAAATTATTCCAGAGCCATTCCCTTCTGTTGCCAAAACTTCTGCAGGAAACACTATGTAATATGCATGCAAATTTTATTAGTGTGCATTTCACCACCTGATTAACGAACCTGGCTAAGAGAAGCACAACAATAAAAATATTTGAGCATTTACTAACAGAGAGTATAAAAGCCAACCTGAACTTGTTCTGCTCCATGATCCTTTCAAAATCCCCAAGGCGGGGGAGGACTTGTGGGAAATCAGAACACTTGATCAAACTGCGTAGTACAGCTTTCTCTCTGAAACTAGTTGCCAAGGGACTAGTCCAGAGAGAAAACTGGCCCTCTGGCTAAATCTGGCACTATTCTCACTGAGATGTTGATCGATGCAGGCTCTCTTTGCGAAATGAATGCACTGTAAATGGACAATACCTCACAGCTATGGTTTAGATGAGCATTTGTTGACTGTAACATCAAACACATCAATTTGGTTCTTTCATAATTTATTATCAGCAAGTAAAAATATCTTTTGATAGTGCATTAGTACAATGTTGAGTTGGCACATGGCACGTTTCTTTCTCAGGCCCATGTTCATTCCTTAACAGAAGTTCATTTTACATATCACTGCAAATAAAAATCCACCAATATTTCTAGGATCATGGACAGCTTGCATGAAGAAGCCTGCCTCTAAATATAAGAGCCAGGAGTTTCTTCATGAGGTCATCAACAAGCATTTTCCTATAAATACTCCCGACAGGTTGACATTGACAGAAGCCAGTATGATTTTACACAATGCATTATAAAATTAAATGATGCTCACACGGATGTTTCAACTTTGCAGTGTGTAATTCATTTTTAATGAAGCAGCTCCACACTTTGTCTCTTGGCGAGATCACAGATTACTGCCTTGGTTTTCTGGTTTTGGGAGAGCTGTTTGTGTTAAATACTGATTGAACTGTCTCAGATCATACGAGGAACAAGATGTAAATTGTTAAAAAGTGGATTTTCACTCTCAGTCAGTCATTGGTCACAGAAACAAACAAAGGCCTGGCTGGTCCAATCTAACTAATGTTCTATGTCTAAAACCTCATATTGCTAGGGTTAGACTGATATATCAGGCCAATACTGTCTAGTTAGTATCATCTACTGGAAATAACCAAAGCCACATAAAAACAGGCTGCAAAATTGGAAATTAAATTCGACTGCATATTTTGCCTACTGTTCAATTACGTTTTAATCAAACTGCGTGAAAGAGCTGGTAACTCTGAAGAGTTTCATTAGTCTAGTAATTAAAATCCCAAGATGATCTAAATGCTGTTTCCAAGGCTTTCCCACCTTGACCATTTGGTGGGTAAATCAGAATTATTATAATTATTATTATTATAGCCTTCAAAAGCCCATATCGGTCAAGCCCTAATACATACTACCTACTCAACAGTATGCTGCAGAAACAGACAGAAATACCATTCATGACATAACCTCAACGCCTCTTTTCAAATATGGTGTGTCCCATACTTTTTCTGGTTTTCGTTGGTACTGAAATGTTTGGACTTAGTATATTCAGAATACTTCCTACACACACAGTGTCAATCTGCTGCAAAGACCAAATTGCGCCTTCATTTTGCATATTGTGGGACACAATTTGATTGATTCATTCAGTCAGTCACTGATAATGGCTACACAATTCCCTTGGCTTTATCACAAAATAATGTGCTTAAGTGATTATTTGGCAATTTTCCATCACTCATTAAACCCCTGGAAAACGTAAACTAAAACAAAATAGTCAACTAAAGAGAAAAAAGCAATCGTAATAGCAGAACTCAAAAGGATACCTTGATTTGCTGAATTTATCACATTTTCTTCACCAGATGCTTGACATCTCGGCAACAGCACTTCAGTTACAAGAAAAAGCTACCAAGCCGTTTTCATGGCAGAGTGACAAAATATTTTCCCTGTGATGTGGCAAGTGCTTGGTGAGGAAAACAGAGTCAAATTCAACATGTCAACATGGGCAGTATTCCTGCCATTTTGTCTCAAATAAACTCCACTCAGTTTCTGGCGAGTGAGAACAATTCTGCACCAGCACTGGAGAATGGCAGTCACAAGCTAGTGGGCTGGTAAGATTTCTACACTTGATCCTTAATGACATCTATCATTTGTAAAAATATTCACACTTACTGTTGGCAAAGAAACGGATGCAACATGCAATCAAAGTGCCTGCATAAATTTGCAAAATGTAAACAGAAACCCTAACCCTCAGAGACAGCTGTCACACCTGGAGCATCTTAATCTTAAAGGAGTACTCCAATGTTATGGGTGAAATCCCCTTTGTCCGACTTACCCAGACTGAGACGATGTTGGATGCCATTTTCACGTCTGTACGTCCACTGGTTCAGTTCCTATGGGTAGCATTTCTTGTTAGCTTTGTATAAAGACTTTAAGTCTATAGGAGTTATTAGCCTAGCTCCATCAAAGTGAAAAATAAACCTTAGAGCAACTCTGAAGCTCTTATTTACAAAATGTATCAGGTGTGTTACACAGTAATGACATACACGTCTCTTTAAAAAAAAAAAAAAAAAGAGTTGCGTTAGGAGAAGTTAGATGGTTGGTACTATAACCAATGAACACATATGTTCAGTGGTTATAGTTCCTAAGTTCTAACTTCTCCTAAAACGACTCGGTTTTTTCATCAATTCCAAGATGTGTATTTCAAATACACAATACATTGTGTAAATAAGACAGCTCGGAGTTGCTGTGAGGTTTATTTTTTCACTTTGATGGAGCTAGTCTAATGACTCCTACAGACTTCAAGTCTTTAACACGAAATGCTACCCATCTGAACCAAACCAGTGGACGTGCAGAGGTGAAAATGGTATCAAACATCTTGTCTCAGGCTGAGTAAGTCGGAAAAAAGGGTATTTGGCCCGAAATGTTGGAGTTCTCCTTTAAGAGCTTTGCAATCATTTCTTGTTCAGAGTCTTGCTCTTACTTTGCTCTCCAACATGAACTCAGCAACCAAAACTAGGTGCTCTATAGCCTTTGCCTTTTGCAACAAGGTTCGAAATGGGATTTTAACAATTTGATGGCGTACAAGAAAGCTGTGCATGACTCCAGGGGTGTCTAGGATGTCTCCAAAATGTGTTAAGAAACAAATGGATGAAAGACTAAAGCTTCATGTCCATCATCAATACCACAGAACATATAAACAAAAAAAAGAAGAAATTAAGATTTTCATCAGTTAAGGAATTGCACAATGTGGGAGGTATAAGTGAAGCTATACAGAAATTGTTTTTATGAGTTATGCAATGTAGGTGTAATCTAAAACTGTCTGATGTATAGAACCTACCAGGAGAGGCAATGGATCAGTCTAAATAACAGTTACTTTCTAATATGTTCTGAATTCATCCTCCTTGTTAACTAGACATTCACTGTGAAAAGAAATGTAACATAGTAAAACGGGCTGCATTTAAAATAAAGAATCTAGTATATGGCCTTGATCCGATGATTCACAGTCTGCATAGAAACATTACATACTGACATATACTCTAAGATGTTATGAACATTAATGACAAAAAATGACGTAATGAAAAACAACTCAAGATTTTGGAAGAAATCATAAAATAATGAAACAAAATGACGCAATGAAATAAACTAAGACCGTGAAATTTAAGACCCAAATCTAGTTTTCCCAACACAAAAATAGGCAAAGGCCTGGCTGGTCCAATCTAAATAATGATCTATGTCTGAAACTAATGATCTATCACTGTCATAACAGAGATTTCAACCAGGGTTTTCTCCACCACTGAGAATTATGTATTTTAAAACTTGAGCACAGTGCTAAGTACATGCTAATTCAATATTGTTCAATACATCACTAATTTTCAACAGCTTACTTCTAGAGGTGACACCATCCTTGGTTATCTCTTTAGATTGGTGGCCGGACACTTCCTTGCTGTATTGAATGCATTGCACGTTTCTATGAAAAGGTCTGTGTCAAAAATTGATGTATGGTTATTTCCACCAATCCCAATGCAAGTCGAAATGTGCTTCAACGGCACAGCAGTGGAATCAGGGTGGGGATGCACAGCTGTGCTTGTTTCAACTGGCAGGAATCATCAAATCTTTGAAATCGGTAATTAGGTTCCGGGGTTGGGGGGCGGGGGGGCTTTATGCCTAATCAATGTAATGGGCCTGGCTTTGATTCACTTTCAATATGAACTTAACGAGACAGTTTGTTTTGATACCCTGGCCAGACATTTATGCTTTTAACGTCATTGGAACCCAATGGGGCAGTTGATGAAAACCCAATCAAAACCTCCTTTTTCCTCAAACAAAAACATTAAACTAAACAAAGCCTCTCTTGCCCATGACATGCATACTGTAGAAAACAAGTCCTGGCAATGTTAACAGACCAAAGAAAGAAGAGGAAGAAAAAAAAATCAACTCGATGACTGACTAGGTTCACGTGGTGGTCCTTCTCGGCCCACTGACTAAACATCAGACTGTATATGCTTTGGCCCTGAAACACCAGCTTAAGACTTCAACACAACCAAGCCACATTTGTGGAAACTTAATGCACAGAGTTAGAAAAACCTATCTGCTGTGTCCAGTTGGCTGGAGTATTTGTAGAAACTCACATGACTTTCTGAAGAAAAGTTCTATTACTAGTAGTTTTTTTTCCCTCAGTGCTACTTCTTGATCTTTTTGAATAAGATATGGAAGAGGCTGCCACAAGTGCAACAATGAATGCTATTTAGCTGCTAAGGTCAGTTCTTTTTGTAAAAAAGAATAATTTTAGAGAAAATGATATACTGATATTTTGCCAGATGGCTGCATTTCTGAACAAGTGAGCTTAAGGACTTTAAATCAGTCAATCAATCAATGCAATTATTGCCATGCTTTGTGCTGGCACTCGATACTTAGATATTTGAAAGGGTTTGAAATGGAAACTGCATCATTTTCACCACATTTATGGCTGTGTTTCAGGATGACACATCTTGGTTTACTTTTAAATGCAACGCATTTCAGATGCAGTAATAGCACACTAAAAATTGTGGTGCAAAGTAACAAAAGATGTGTGCTATCATCAACGGACACATGAATGAATTGATAAATTCCAAGAACACCGCATCTGTAGGATGTTCAGAAACAGCTCGTCAATTAGAACTAAACCACACAATGATGTCAGCATTGCAGCCTCTTCACATACCTGTGCATAAACACTCTCCCAGTCACTTGTTCGGGATTTTGATCAGGACAACAAGAGCAGTAAACAATGGAAGCACATCCACAAGATAAAGACATTCACTGGAGACGCATGAAATGAAATGGGGTAAAATTACATCTCTGCTGATATATGCCTCAGCCAGAATCCTTCAGTTCTTTACCAGTCTAGAGATAAAAGGAATACTTTTGATCTATTTGGATTTCAATAATTTCTGAGAACAAAATACCTTTATGGGGAATGACAATTACTGTTCAGCATTTCATCTGTTGTGCTTTCCTTCAGTGTCTATAAGCATGAAATCCCATGAAGCCAATGTCTTGGTGCCCGATGTTCATCTCAGAAGCATCTAGATTGGTCACGTCCTTCCACCTTGGAAACAATTACTGAGGGACTTAACAGCAATGCCATCGTGTTGCAGAAGTTTGGCGATGATGGGACTGGCCAAACTGCTCAGATTCAGATCATGAAAGGAAGAGAACAGCAATGAGGCACAAAGCAGTGAGTGGGGCAGCTAGGATAGAAATATATTCATGGCTGGTTTTGGAGTGCTTGTTCCAAGTCGGCTCGATGAGCTGTTTGTCAATCTAGTTCATTCCAACCAGGACTCTCCGCAAACCATGTTACAGTGGCTATGGACCATCTTGTGAATTCACACCACCACCATGTCATCATCCAGCCAATCTTATATCATCTTGGTCTCAGTCAAATTTGACATCACTGATAAACCTGGGCCAAAAATTTGTCAGTAACCCCGGAGGACTTCATTGGTTTATCTTCCCAAAAAACTTGACCTTACCATCCAGTCTTCAGTCTGTGCTGACCCCAATCTTGACACAACATTCAAGTCTTGAGCTTAGCCCACTCCCTCCCTCACACCCCAGAGTCTGTGTACATTCCATTGATCAAATAGTCGACCTGTGTGTAGTCCTTCCTTCGGTAGCTCTCATAGGCCTGCGTAACAAACACTGCAACTGTGACCAAGAGGAAGAGCAGGCCAAAGAGTAGGACAGCCAATAAAGAAGCGGTATCCACCAGGTGGCTGGTCAAAGCGCCCCCAGCAACTTCTATAACGGGAACCCTCGTTCCTGAGGCAATCACTTGGTTCTTATGAGTGGCAGAAGTGCTAGGACCAGTGCTACTACTGGTTATGGTAGAAGTCCCCACTGGTGAAGCAGAGGTAAATCTAACAGGTGGCTTATCAGTAACTGAGGTCTTTGGTTCTTGCATGGCTGGTGAGGATGAAGAAGGCTGCTTGATAGCAGTGACTGTTGTTGTGGTAAGGGTTGTGTTACCTCTTGTGGCTATGGTTTTTGTAGTAGGTGTGGTATTTTTTAGTGTAGTGGTTGATGGTGCAGCTGTTAGTGGTGCTGTTGTTGCTGTTGTTGTTGTTGTCGCTGTTGTCGTTGTCGTTGTTGCTGTTTTTGTGGTTGATGTTGTTCTTGGTGGTGGTGGTGTTCGAGCACCCACTGATACAGTGATAGTAGAGCCAGCTGCTGTACCTTTTCCTTGTTGTGTAGTATGTGTAGATGCAGTATGCCCAGGCTCTACAGTTGAAGCTGTATGCGTATCAATGCTGGTGCTGGATCTAGTATTAGCAGCCTCTGTGGGAGAACTAGTTAAGAGTGTATCATAAGGAGGATGACGAGTAGTTGCGGATTGCGGCACTATGGGTATTGGTGGAAATTGCTGTTTGGAAGCTTCAGGATTTATTGCTGGTTTGTTAGATGGCGTTGAAGGTGTTAACACAGGCAGGTCCGATGACTGACTGGGTGGACGTTGTGCTTGTGAGGATGAATGAACTGCAGAGTTCTCATCAAGTGGTTGGGCAGGTTGTAATAAGGATTTAGACTGACTGGACGGTTTTGGGATTTCTTTGAGCTGACTGGCGATTACAGTCTGGTTTTCTGCTGTTGCTTTACTCAATGATGGTGCCACAGAGTCACTTATTAGCTGGCGGAGAGGTGCATGGTCACTGTTATTCCTCTGAGAAAGCTGGGATTCTCCAGAGTATAGTTTCAGCCCATTATTATTATCTTCTGAGTCCTTGGGAACCCTTGTTCGATCAGAAGACGTAGATGAGGAAGAGGACAAGGTGTTATTAGTCAGTTGTGGGAATAGTTTCTCAGTTCTGGAATTGGAATTTGAAGAATCCTGGGCTACTCTGTTGTTGTCATGGACACCACCATAATCACCTGGGCAAAGAACAGTAAGATTTTGTGAATGATCAAACTCATGAATGAATGAACAACTGAAAAAAACGTTCAGCATTCAAATGAAGAAAACAACCAAATTAATCACCAAATGTGTTAAATCTGGACATAAAATAAACTAAAACGTGAATACATCAAGAATATGCCTTGAAAGTTCTGTATCAACATTTGACAGTACATTAAATGTCAATGTCAGTTTTACTTGACACATTTAACCAAAGGCTACCAGTTTCTCTACTCTGTTTGGGCCACCTGCCACATTTCAAGATTCCAGATTTAACTGTGCAAAATCATACAACTGGTGTTGAATTTTTGACAGTTTTTGAGTAAATACACATAACCATGGAAATCAACAAAACTGGACTTAGGTTTTCACATAGTTAACAGTGATAACATGATCCCAGAAATCACAACCAAGCACACAAATACATACTAGGAACATTTGACTACAAAGATATACAATATTATGCCTCACTGATCCAATGTGTTCATCTCTCATTTGTAAACCTACCTAGTTGTGCCAGGAGGTCGTCCACAGTAATATATTTACAGGAAGATATATTTGAACAGTTGACCAGGAAACAGATGGACCTCTCTTTCCAGAACACATACCACCCATTGTCATGGCACTCTTTGTTGGCTAGACCTGTTGCAAGTAAGAACATATTGTAAGTGTACCCCATATTTCTTTGTGGGTTACATGAATAGCGTGCTCTATGTGGGACCCGGATGAGTGGGAGTCCATCCACCTGACATAAAATGTGACATTTATTGACGAGTGACTACCTAACTAGTTAACTTGTGTGGTTAGAAACACCTTGAACCAGAATAAGGCTTGATTTCTCAGCTTTTGGCATAAACTTCCTGCTATCAAGGATTGATTAACATTCACATTAGTGAAGTAAAACAGTCGTCCCATGGAAGCGCATCAGTTGTTCAAGTCAACAAATTGACCTTCACCAAGTACCTCAAAGGTACTTGGTGAATAACATTTTTGTAAATGCTTGAACAGCAGGTTCAGCAGGTGTTACTAATGACATTAATTAAGGTTCTGTTCCATTTAGGTCTAACAGAGCCAGGGTCTTGCTATTGTTCATGCTGGCTCAATGGAAAGACTCTGCTACACACAGAACAGAGCCTTCATTAATGCCATTAGTAACACCTGTGTTTACCTGCTATTTCCTGTCAAAATGGCTGCTGTGAAAAAGGTCCATTCAGTGCTGTAAAATATAGCTACATTTCTGAAGACCCAACTGACCAATTCAAGTTAACTCAGTTTTCCTATAAGCTCTTCACATGCTTATGTCACAACAACAAGGTCAGGCCTTTTGAGTAAACTC